>WMED01023702.1:0-11391 GCA_019650415.1 Pipa parva
CTGAGTTTTTAAGCTGCTTATAAAGTGGCCCCTGCTCCCCTTAATGATCATCAGTGAAAGAGGGGTTTAGCTATTGGCCTTTAGGTTAAGAGCTGGGCTTACCTAATTACCTCCATATGGAAGTAATTGGATTTAAGGCCATAACCAACCAGCGCTTTTGCTGGTTATGGTTTAGAGGGACATTCAATATGGTGTCCCTGAGTGCAGTGGACAGCTGTAAAAACAGAATAATTGTAGAAAACACCATAATTATCTTTTCTCAGCAGCCTAGTCCCTTCATGTGATTTTGTTCTGGTGCAGTGACTGCCTAAGAAGTTTAAGACTGAAGCATGGTCTATTGCTAAGGAATGCTTTTCACTGTAAGTGGGTTTACAGCTGGGGGTTATACCTAATTACTTCCATAGGGAAATAATTGGGTTTTAAACTATAACTGCACTGTTGCTGGTCATGGTTTATATAGCTGGCTTATCTTTGCTCGATATCGAGTGATCACGATAATCGTACCGGACAAATTGATCATCGATAACACCTGATAATTGTAATACCGATTTCAACTTTTCTCGATATCATCGCTCAACACTAGTTCGCTGATGTCCTGCACGCAGCCTGCGAGCGCATTAAAGGGATTCCAGTCTCAGCGAGAGCATAAGAGCTGCCTCTTAAAGTATGCATGTGCTTTAAATTAAAATACAAACATTCACTCTAAGCACTTCACTTTGAAGCACTTTTAACAAAAACACACACACATATCACCTTTAACATCACCTTTAATATAATTTTCACTATATATTATATAATGTCATATTGAATGGTCAATATGAACTAATTGTTTTTTTAATCTTAAGTACATGAATGTTTTTGTTTTGTTTTTTCACTTGCACTTCATTTTATTTTACCTTCACTGTTATTCAACAATTTTAAAACTCTGTATATATGTAAAGCCTTACTTCCTTTAATATGATATTATGTATTGATTTTTATAATTAAATACTTGTGTCAATCATATAATGTTACTATCAACTTACATTTTGTATTCATTTTGGTATCTTGAAGTTGCTGGATTTTGACAACTGTGTATAATCATATGTTTCAACATTGTATCATTTACTTTTGATCCTACTACTTTTTATATGAGTCAAGAAAGTTTTTTACAAGGGTTAAAAAAACAGACACCCATGCCTGCAATATCAATTACAGTAATTAGTATCTACTATCAGTATGGCAACCCAGGCTTGTGTATTTTGAATACTGGACTGTTGTCCTTAGATTTAGGGGGGAATTCACCATTGAGCGAAGTGAGCTCTGAATCCTTCGGCTCACTTCGCACAAGGTGTTATGCGCTCGCTGATGTCCTGCACGCGGACATCAGTGACCGCTTTAAAGGGATTCCAGTCTCATCAAGGCAACTCTTTTGGTCTCGCTGAGACTGGAATCCCTTTAAAGCACTTGATGATGTCCGCGTGCAGGACATCAGCAAGCGCATAACACCATGTGCAAAGTGAGCCGAAGGATTTGGAGCTCACTTCGCTCAATGGTGAATTCCCCCCTTAATTATTATGATATTCTTGTGTCCGGGTGTTCCTAAATTTCACTACATTAAGTTTTTTCCATGGTATGGGTATACCGGATGTTAACCCGGTACTAGCTATATAAGTCTGATTTAGAGATGCATAATTTCACTATGACTAAGTGCCTATAGGCGTGAAACATGTTGGTGTTTGCATACGTTTGTTTATCCTTCCTGTTTTTAACGCATGTTTAAATTAAATAATGTGCCAACTACTATTTTTTTTACCATTGAATAAAGTAGAATATATTGATCACATAATGAATTACTATTATATATAAGCAGGTGAAGAAAACTGTAATACAAACTATGTCCTTTAGAGTAACATAGATAAAAGAATAAGACAAATTCAAAAATTGTGCTATATCTGGTCAAAGAGTTGTTTTCACATTTTGATGTAAACCCCACTGTATCCACATATAGTTATTTCTACTTGTCACTGTTTCCTAGAAAATGTTTGTCTTACTTAGCTAAGAATATGCTATTAAAATTAATATTGGGGATTTTTTTGATTCCCTGTGGACTTTTCTGTGTATGGTGTTTATTCTATGTTTTCTTCCTAGACAAAAAATGTAAAGAGGGTGTGTAATTCTAGATCTTCACTTTGGTTTGATCATGTATAGAAAAATGAAGGAATTTTCCTGTAAAATTCCCTAATGATTTCTCTCTTTTTCTCAAAGACACAGCAGGATATTACCAGGGTTTCACTAATTGCCTTTCTTGTTCAGACTGAGTTTGCAGACTTATTTTTTAATGCCGCGAGCTTACATCTCTACTCTATAGAATCTATTAAGGTCTGTCAGAAATAAAGGAAGCCTAGCATTATTATTCAAATTAAAATAGCATTATAGCATGAGTTTAGCTTTAATCCACATGCTGTAATTTTATAGCTGTCCTTTATGAAAGGTGCTTGTTGGAAAGCCTTTGGTAGAAGGATACCAAAAATGTACTGTTAACTCAGGATTATGTGTGTGTTAAACTTTGACTACTCTAAGCTTCATGGGCCAAGTAGTAAAAAAAAAGTCCTATTTAATTGAATCCATTCATTTGCACAACACATAAAACAAAAATACATAATTTACTTATCTTCAGATATTTTTAGATTATGATGATGATTATCCGTTCAGTTGCAGCCAACTCTCGGTCACTTTATGGATCAATCGTACTCCATACCTTTCTGTCTTTCACCATTTCCTTCAATTTCGCAATTGGCATATTCATTCTTGTCATGATTGTGTCGAACCATCTTGTTCTTTGGCGGCCTCTTTTCCTTTTTCCACTGACTTTTTCGAGCATCACTGATGTTTCCAAGGAATTAGCGCACATCACTTTGACAAAATATGAGATCTTCTTGTTTAATAATTTTGACCTCCAATGATGTTTTCGGTTTGACGTGGTCCAAGACTGCCTTGCTCATCATCATGGCAGTCCAAGGTATTCTTAGCATTCTTCTCTAGCACCATTATTCTATAATAATAAAACTAAATTCTAAATTCTAATTCTAAATTCTAAAATAATAAAAACTATAATAAAAGCATCGACTGTTCTCCTCTCAGCTTTCCTAAGAGTCCAGCTTTCGCAACCGTACATCATTATAGGGAAGACGCTTGCGTTGACCACTCCTCCTTTTGTTTCAACACTAATATCCTAGCTCTTCCAGATCTTTAGCGATTTGATTTCTAGTGCCATGTCCCTTGCAGAAACCAGCTTGAACATCTGGCAGTTCCCATTCAACAATCTTCTCGATGCGTTTCTGAATACACTTCAGAAGAATTTTACTCGCATGAGATATGAGGGTGATGGTATGATAGTTGCAACATGTTTGCATATCGCCTTTTTTTGGAATAGTGATGAAAACTGACCTTGTCCAGTCTTTGGGCCATGTTTTGGTGGACTAGACCTTTTAACAAAGTTTGGTTAAGATTTTGTTCAGCACTGGTTTTAATAGCTCGGCTGGTAGATGATCAATGCCAGAAGTTTTCCTGTTTGGTAATTGTTTCAGGGCCCATGCGACTTCTTCCTCAAGAAAGCACGGTTCTTCTTCAGCCTGGTGTGGTTGGTGTTGTTCCAATGGTTTGCCTGTTCAATGGCCGGAGTACAGTTCTTTTGTATATTCTTGCCAATTTCGCCTGATATGATCTTCGTCTTGTAATAATTTTCCATCCTGGTCTTTGATGGCGACTTCCTGGCGTGGTGCAAACGGTACCCTGGTCTGCTTCACATGGCTGAAGAGAGCTCGAGTATGACCTTGCTTGTGTTCTTCTTCTAATTTAGCACATTGATCATTTGCTTTAGATTATAGATTACTTTTTATAGACACTACAATATTCTGATATTTCAGTGAAGCCCTGCACATAAAGAGAATGATGAAGAGCAAGCCAGGAACTGTTTAGTATGGTCATGTGAATGGTTATTGATTTGATATTAGGTATATAACAATAGACAGCAAATGTTTATGGGAAACTTGGGACTTTGTTATGTAGCTTGCCAGTTGGACAATATCTAGCCATTTTGCAATATAGCTGGTTAAGTACACCAGTTAAGTACAGTAAAAATTATGGCTAACTATAAATGTACTTTAGCTGGAAGACTGTGAGCTGAGCAGTGTGAAAACATGGAGAAATATTTGGTAACTGGGCACTTTAGCTGGGAATAATTATTTTGTATTTTAAAGGTAGTAAAATAACTTGGCAATGAACAATATAGCTAGGTGAATGGGTACATAATACTTCAAAATGAAACAATAAGCAGTAACACTGGACAAAAAGTGATCACTGACATAGGTATCTGAGTGTCTCAACACTGGGTAGTATCTGTGCAATGGGCAACAGGCAGTGAGAAATGTAGCTGGATGGGTGGTTACTAGATATTATATGACCATCAAATGGGCAGTATTGCAATATTTTTAGGTAGCTGCAAACTTCCTCATATAGAAGCCTTAAAACAGAAACTGTGTGAAATCAAGTAATTAAAGATAAAAAGTAATTTTTGACCATGTTGTAACGTACATCATCAAAATTTGAACAGTTGCATAAGTGTGCAAATTTGCATACATTAGCCATTTTTCCAATGTTGTGTATTCAAGAAACATCGTTATATTTTGTGATGTGCTGTTGCTTCTTTCATTTTTGACATGAACTCAGCCCCCACTGGCGGAAATGAAATGTGATGCGCCAGAGCACTAATAGTGGTAGCAAATAATCCTCCTTTGTGCATTTTAAGAAAAATTTTGTAAAAAGATCTGTAAACTGTAGTCAACAAAGACAATAAAATAAATTAAATTTACCCAGATATATATTTCCTTTCTTTTACACAACCACCCAACTGTTTAAACAGATGAAATGTGTGGATTCTCTTTCCACAGTGGTGTTTGCTCTGATCAGTCCCAGGGCACGGAGTCTAAGGAGCTCACAATTTTCACCCTTAAACCCTGCAAAGAGGCATGACCTGTGCTGCAAAGAAACTCCTACATTGCTAAGGTGAGGGACTGGTGGAAGCTGGACTAAGGTCGGAGGGTTGCAATGGATCTCACAAGGACACAGCAGAGCTGGATATCATATTAACACAGCAGAGTGAAACAAGAAGTCTCCGGAACAGAATTTCAGCTTTTAACAAGTGATAAAGCTCTCTGAATGTACTTGGTTAAGACACTAAAAGGAAAACACATATACTGAAAAGCCATCTGTGACAATGGAGTCTAGGGTTTGAATCTCAAAGCTGATACATAACACCAACCCAGGAAACAGAACTGTAAGAAGGGCATTTTCCTACCCTGAAATGATTGGTATCTTCTTCTTCCACCACAGGAGGTATGATACTTGCACATCCTACCAACTAACTAAATGCACATAACCAATTCACAAGAGTGTTATAAAATCACAGATATTTTCTCTTGTGCATTGTAAAAAGTAGTGTAGTGCAGTACTATACACAGGATGCCCAGGACATTACACTGGAGAAATTAAACAGAAACTCTTTGGAAGAATGAATTTTCACATACTGTACATCCAACAAATAAAAGATAAATGACTTGATGACTTTGTATTTCTGACTTTAAAATCCTAATACTGAATGTTGAACACAGACAGTGAAAGTTGTCTGAGAATTTTGAAGAATCTGCAGTGTCCCTCTCAAAAGAATTAAAAAATGGAGTAAACTAATAGGTTTTGTGACTGCAACCCATCTTGAATTATCTTTGAGTCATGAGAATGGTTCATGGGACCTGACAATTTACCAGTAGCAATACTGTGTTACCAGTAAATCACCTGGATATATGGTAAATCTAGTATTTTTTGGGGGTAGGGGAGAGATGAGGGGTATACAATTGTTTTGAAATTCAACCCTGTACTAAAGCATCTCAGTTAATTAAACAGAGTCTTTAAAAAAGTGAGTAATTTAAAGCAATAACACACTAGGAATAGACAAAGGAGACCATCAGTTTGGGTGTATACAAACAGAAGTTACCTTAGGAATATATAGTGTGGGGAACTAGTCAAATGGTTGGGGAACAGGTAGCATGTTTTAGCCAGTGAAACCCCTAAGTATAGAAGCAACTGCCCCTATTAACACCCAAAGCAGACAGGCAGCAGTTTTCCTTTCAGCACAATTCATGTAACATTTAATGTTGAGAAAAAGTCAGAACAAAATAAACAGTTGTTTTACTCACTGGTACCAATGCTCTGGTCACCTCTTAGCAGCGTCTGATACTGGAAACAGCAGTCTTTATACAGCAGCAGCCTTTGATCTCTCACCACATAGCACAGCAGCACAGCATTGGAAGCACAGTGATGCCACAGGAACACAGGGAATTAGCCTTAGCACTGACCTCAGGACCCTGACTGAGAGCAGAATGTGCACCTCACTCTCTGGGGGCTTCACTTACTTCTATCATGACTTTGAGCTGTCGTACTCCTAGCATCTACACTGGCACACACTACCACACTCTATAACAGTTACTACCCCTACATTTATCTCTACACTAGGGCCAGTGTTCTTCCACAGGACTCCCTCCTGTAACATCCCCATAGAGTTCTCTACCCCAGGAATGTCTTCACTCTCTCTCAGGACCACAGCTATAAGGGTAGCTCTGCATGACAACTTTTTCCCTAGGGCACACCTAGAGGTCTCCTACCCCCAGGTACCCTTTAACACAAAGCAATATCTCTCACTGGGTGGAACCTCCCCTTCAGCAAGCTGAGGAAGACTGAACACTATTACTGAGAGGCAAACTCTCTATAAAGCCCCTTAATTAGTAACTCACGCTTACCTGAGACATATGTGAAATTTCTGGATTAACTCTTCCAGAACTGGCTGTTGCTTTCTCTATACTGCTTCAGTATGCTGCACACAATATCATCCAGAACAATGAAAAATATACATAATACACATTACAACCACTTCACAATGCACCATTTTACACAAAATCAGTGACATTCTATCCCAGTCTGCTACAACAGGTATAGGTAGATCATTTAAAAATATTCTAGGCCATCTATTCTTTTATAGAATATGGAATTTTATTGATGTCATTACTGCAAAAATATGCAAATCTATACAGGTAAGACTTTTAAACACCCTTAATTGGGCAGGATATACTGGATTTGGGGATATTATGCCTGCAACACTGAATACTGTGTATATGTGGTACAGCAATCTTCTTTAAAGATCTATAGAGTTAAGACCATGAGACCATATAAAAAGAGGTCTATAAGCATAGAAGCACAATAAAAGGAACTTTAGCAAAATGGTGATTTGAAGTCTGATAACTTTAACAGCTGCCAGTGGCCCCGCTATGGCAAAGGCAAGGTATCAGGTGCATGAGCTAAGGGCAAAATGCCTTAAGTAGTAGAAGTGGATGGTGGTGATGGACATTGTCTGTTTTTTTTACTTTGAATTGTAGTAATCCTAGAGGTCTGAATATAAATGTAGGCGTGATGTGGTTTCTGAAACCCTAGAAGAATTATTTGGGACTGTTATTTCCTTCTACTCAGTCTCCTCATAACCAGAAATATAGATTTGGATCAATAAGATAAGAAGAAACAAAATAAAATGTTTTACTTGTAACTTCTTATACTTTGTGTATATGAGTACCTATAGTGTGTTTTAATATTAGTTCTAAAATGACATATTATCTGGGAAGCCTCCAGCAGGGGGTGCTCCCTTTTATTCAGTGTTCTTTGGTTTGCAATATGTACTGTGTATCTAAGAGAAAATTTGTTAGTTGTATTTAATGGCCCTTTGATTTGTATAGAATGCAGCCTTAGGCATTAAAGTGGAAATAGATTTTTCCTTGGATTTATTTACAGAATGCACAGAGAAACAAATTAATATCTGTAGGGTAGCTTTTATGTAAGCATTCTGTGTATTTCACACACACACATGTGCGCGCGCGCGAGTGGGCAAAAATGTTTACTTCAGTAAGGCATCTTGGCAAGTCAGTTTGCTTGAACAAGCTGTTCCTCTGCAGCTATCCTATTTTCCCATAATTCTGGACATGACTGATTGTCATGGAGGCTTTTCTGTTGTTTCTTTTATTTTTAAAGACATTCATTTGATTTTATACATAAATTTATTTAAAGGAGGACTTATAAGTATAAATATCCACCAGGACATAGTAGATGGTAAATGAATATTTTTGCCAATCCTTATTTTATTCTTAGAATTTTGTTTACATTTTGTTTTCTTGATGAGCTTCCTCAGAGTACCATTTTTGTTGTCATGGAACCAGCCCAGTTTGTAGAAGTGGATACTGCCAGGGGGCACCAAGCAGCTGGAATAACTATATATTTTTTCCCAAATATACCTACCAAACTTCTTATCTGCCAGCTCACCACCCACTGTCTTCATGGGTCACCCTCCTTTTGTCTCACTGACTTCTGTCCTCTGATTGTAAGTAATAGAAAGTAGAGTTGTGTTGGCATTGAGTGTTGTAGTTATATGTCATTGTGGGGGCTACCTAAACTGTCTTTTGGGAAAGTGAAGAAAAAAATTAAGAAAAATAATTGATGTAAAAAATGATTTAGGTTGGAAGCATAGTAAGAAATTCTACCATCAAAATTAACTAGGCATAAAATAAACTTTTACATTATATTAATTCAGGATGCTTCATACACATAATTCTGTAAAGCTTTAGAAAACTTGCCTTGATGTAGCCTTATTGAAAATACTTGCATTTTGTTGCATTTTTCAATTTTTTTAAACAGACTAAATTTGAAAAAACTTCTGGAGTTGATAAAAATATTGTTTCCGACACCCCTTACTTGCAGCATGATAAATGTTTTTAGACTTTTGGACATTAACAAGTGGATTGGAGATAAATACAGGCAGAAGAACAAATCAATATTTGATTATAATTAGCTGATACAGTATGTAAACATTGCTTGACCAGTGATCTACATTCTTCTTTGTAAGTGACAGATTTACAGCAAAGTGTACCTTCAAAGCTGAAATGAAAACATTTTAAAAGTTTAAGTTGACCTCAATTTGCCTGTTCTTGCTTGTCTCTGGCTCAGAAGCTAGGCAAATGCCCTACCCAAAGTACTACAGGGTGATGCCATGAGCAGTGTTAGCAAAATATTTAAAGGAGAGCTGTCAGTGCAAACAAAAATCCAAAAATGTTGCTGTTGTTGAAAAACTAACATTACAAGGATGTGGCATTAGGGAAGAACTTTTTAAAGGTTTAGGTTGATTTTTATAGGATCAAAAAACTATTTGATGTAAAAAAAAAAATGCATCAAATAGTGACTTTTGACATGGCAAGAAAAGTATTTATCCAGCATTAAGTGATCAAAAAACCTTTTTGAATTTTATAAATTTCCCCCAAAGTGAGTATTAAATTCTGCATGTCTGAGTACCTGAGATGACTATAAAATACTTCTCTTTCAATCCATAAAATGATTGCATTGTTTTGCACAGCTCAATTGCAATGATCTGAGACCTTTTTCCATGAGTGGATAATTAAGCTATAAATCCTAATAGACAGATCATTTTCCTCAGTACTTAATGTCTTGTAATGCAGAACCAAGACAGTAAATTAAGTGCTAACCAAGGGCTAGCCAGCAATACATTTTTTGGTAGGCTGTACAGGTGTCACTTTAGTTTCCATTAGGGAGTGCATTTTAGTCAGAGCCATAGGAAGTACTGCTAGTTTCATTAAGCTTTGCATGGTTGTTCAAAGTAGTGGCTGCAAAAAAAGTTGCACTTTTTACTGAAAATGGTTAACAAAAACAACTAATGGGGTGATAATGGTTGCGTTTCTGGTCTTAACTTGACTTAACTTGATTACTACGGTCGTAAAACTTACCTTTGATATAACAGACTGTATTTAATTGACTTCTGATGTAAATTTTAAAGTCCTAAAAATGTAATTGCCTTCAACTTTAAATAGTTACAGAATAACAACTTGAAGCATTAATGCATTAGCACTAAAATATTCACAAAGGTCCACAAAACTTTGTTACTGTAATTCATGAATAACAGATTTATGTACTTCAAATTGATTGAGTCCCAGTAAACACTTAAAGGGGTTATTCACTAAAGTCTGAATTGTTACATATAGGTATGAATTCCCCAGCTAAACACAGTCGCAATAGACTGTTACTGTCGCAGTCGTGTCTTTATAATGAGAATATTGTTGCAGTCGCAACTTTACCATGAAAAATTGTCATAGTTACAACTTTTAAAAATTGTTGTGGTCGCGACTTTACAATGGGAATCTGCTGTTTGAGAATTCCTCAGTCGAATTCGCACCTTAGTGAATAACCCCCTCATTATCTGGCATGTAACCGACAGTGATTCATCATTAACACTTATCCAAAAATGTCCCTTGTTCTTCCATTCGAACTTTCCTTTCTCCCAAAAAATATATATATTTTTTTAATGCAGTGTTTGTATCCACATAACCTATTGAAGAGGTCTAATTATAAAAATATACAGAAACACCATAGAAAAATAAAGACTATCATGTCTGTTAACTTTTTGACTAATATGTCCTAAAAATCTAATGCTGGAGAAGAACTGCCAACAGAGAATTTTGTCCAGATAGTCTCTGCTCTTGTAGGTTTTTGTAGTAGGCCTTTATGGGATTTTTTTAATGTGAGGCAAACTGAAGACTGCTTCAGTATTTTTGTGTGCCCTCTAGCTTAACTGAAAGTTAAATATGTTAGCTTATGATACGAGATGGACAGATCTTTTTCAAGATTTGTTACCCAACTGCATTGCTGACAATTCAGCATGCATTTCAAAAATTATATAGGAACAATGTCTATGTATTGTAATGGTTATAGAGGCGTGCTGTATGAGGGAAGGTATGTTTCCCCAACAGTTTGTTCCTATGGAGGACAGCCCAGTTCTTGAGATTAGTTCCAGCTGCAGAGTAAACCTGTTTTAAAAAGGCAGATGGGAAAGCCTTTGTGTGGGGGTTGATTTTGATAAATGAGGAAGCCCTGTTCTGTGGATGGTGCTCTAAGAGAAACAGAGACCTGTGGAAAAGACCCTGTTACAGTATAGGAAGTATAGGATTGTGGCTGGACTGCACTTTGAGACCCTAAGGAGAGTGATTCCTGGAGAGGGGAAGGTATATTTTGTTTTATAACTCTGAACTGTATGAGTTGCCGTTTCACACTGTATTTTGAGAATACATTGACAGATCAGTAAAAAGGGAAGCAATGTATAGGGCAGTGGGGTCCAATCGATTGTCCCCATGGGCCAGAGATACTTGTAGCAGTATCATGAAGAACAGAAAACCATATTTGGGGATTCTTGCATTGCTGCATGTAGGAAGAACCCGGCACTCCCAATATTAAAATCGTAGAATTTATTGAGTC
>WMED01023704.1:0-11391 GCA_019650415.1 Pipa parva
CCACAATAGAAGTTAGACTTACAGGTCTATAGTTTTCAGGTTCACATTTTGACCCCTTATGAGACAGTAATTGTACAGTTATATAAATGCATTAAATAATTTCAAAGTTTAAGAATCCATATAATACAGAAAATATTAAACAGATATAAATGCATGAATTATTTTCAATGAATTTATCCCATACAAATGAATTGAAATGAAATAATGAAAAAAAGGCCCCCCCCCAAAAAAAAAAACAGGGATTTCTTTCTCCCGAGCGTGTAATACATCAAACAGTTCCAGAACTGTGTCTCTATTAGACCCCGGAATTAACAATAAAATTCAGAGGAAGAGATGGAACATTGATCTTGAAGGGCCGATCTCACTCGAGACTGATGAAGTCTCTCTAATATGTGTTGCTCCTCATTTAACTATAGTAGTTGATTAAATATCACCTCACACTAATAAAATCCAGGTTTCACAAAGTCCAGGAGAAGCCCAGATAAAGCCCTTGGGAATGTAAATTTATGATTTTGCAGTAGTGACCGATTTGACATCTTCCTTAGGCAGCAATGTTTAGTTGATCATCCAACATGGCTGATGATTTGTAGATCACGATAAAGTCCAGAGAAAACCCTTGGGAATGTAAACAGCTCAAATAGATTTGCAGATCCATAAGATGTTTAGAGCACAAGTCCAATCTGATGGAGAGAATTTGAATGCAAACAGATTAAATAAAATGGGTAAAGTCCAGTTCCTCATTCAATCCAAGGGGGGCTTTGGTGTTAAGTGTATAAATCCACCTTGTTTCAGCACGTAAGAGTAAGTGGTTAATGTCACCCCCTCGTCTACCTACAGTGATTTTCTCGATCCCCATAAATCTTAAACCATCAGTCCGTCCGTTGTGTACCCTAAGGAAATGTGATGCCACTGGTGAAATTAATGAAAATAAACCAATGTGTTTAGTTGCAAGACGAATATTGGATAAATGTTGACATAGTCTAATTTTCAATTTCTGTGTAGTTTTTCCCACATAGAGCTTGTGGCATGGGCAAGTGAGCAAATAGACACAGTTCATGGTATTACAATTCATGAAGTTTCTTAGTTTAAAGGTGTGTTGATTTAAAGGTGTGTTGATTTAAACTGTCAGAAATGGACAAAGTCTTAGGAAAGAAATTACAGTAGGTGCAATTACCACATGGGTGTGACCCCAGGAATCGAAAACCCCTATCCAGAGATATCGTAGGGGATACAAAATGTCTCTAAGTCAAGATTTGGCTTTTCTGGCAGTAATAGTAGCATGTTCTGTAATCAGACTACTGAAAAAAGGATCCGACTTTAGAATATGCCAGTTCTTTTCAAGTATTCCTTTCATGGTTTCCCATTGACTATTGTAAGTCGTGACAAATCTTATGCCAGAAAAAGGTTTTTTGAGCTTATTAAGGGGCTGAACTCTTTTGTTATTTAATGCTTGATCTTGAGTTATTTTGTTAGTGTGTTTCTTTGCTCTCTGGATAATATTCTGAGGATATTTCCTATCAAGGAAACGGGTCTCTAGTTCTTTTGCTCTGAATTCATAGTCAGAGTTTAGACTACAGTTTCTCCGAATTCTTAAGAACTGTCCCTTAGGTATGGATTTTCTAAGTGCACTTGGGGGAAAACTATCGTAGGCAATGAGACTATTCGTGGCCGTCTTTTTCCTGTATAAATCTGTATGTAAAAAACCAACCTGACTCCTGTACACAGTTACATCTAGGAAATTGATCCCCTCTGTGGAAATGGAGTAAATCAATTTGATGTTTAGATTGTTTGTGTTGACGATATCTAAAAAATCCTTCAAGATATTCATCGGACCATGCCATAGAATGAATATATTGTCTATGTACCTCAGCCACAGGGCAATAAAGGTCGAAAAAAGTTCTAAATCTTCATTAAAGATGTGTTCCTTCTCTCACCATCCCAAAAATAAATTTTCATATGAGGGCGCACATTTCACCCCCATAGCAGTACCAGATGTTTGTAAAAATATTTTATTGTCAAATGTGAAGTAGTTATGAAAAAGAATAAATTTAAGTAGTTCCATAAGAAATTCATTATGTTGTACTTTATCCTGAGATTCAGTGTCCAAAAAATATTGGACTGCTTGGAGACCTATGTTATGAGGAATAGACATGTACAGAGACTCTACATCACAGGTGATGAGAATATGTTCATCGTCTAGTGGGATGTTAGTAATTTTGCGGATAAAGTCACTTGTGTCTTTGACAAAAGAGGGTAATGATGACACGTGTGGTTGTAGGTAAAAATCAACATAATCACAGGATGGTTCGATAAGTGACCCTATGCCTGCAACTGTGGGTCTACCTGGTGGATTTGTTAAATTCTTATGGATTTTCGGAAGCATATAAAATGTAGGTGTTATTGGATTTTGTGGGAGAAGGAACTCCTTAGTTTGGGAATCGATAATGCCCCTTATGTATGCATAAGTGACTAATTGCGTCAATTGCTTATGATACGTCACAGTGGGATTAATTGGAAAAGTTTTATACGACTCTTTATTGTTGAGTTGTGAAAATGCCTCACATTTATACATGTCAATGGGCCAAATTACGATATTTCCACCCTTGTCTGATTTCTTAATAATAATGTCAGTAAGGTTTTTTAATTCTTTAATCGCCATTCTTTCTCTGAAGGATAGATTGCCTGATTGGCATTTGGAAACCTCAAGTGTTTTTATATCATCCTGCAAACATCTGTAAAATGTGCTAAGATCTGGGAAATCTGAAAAAAGTGGTGTAAAAATAGATTTTGGTCTAAACTTACGGATTGACAGAGGTTCTTCCTCCAAAGGTGGTTCACTGTTGCCAAAGGATGCGTCAGTGTCCCGCAACTGTTCTGGTGAAGATGAGTAATGTGCTTTTAATGCCAATTTCCTGCAAAACAGAAACGCATCCTTGGCAAGATTGAATTTATCACAGTACGATGTGGGGCAAAAGTTAAGTCCCTTCTCTAGTACTGACCTCTATGAATCCGTAAGTGTGGGTTTGGAGAGATTAATGATCTTATACTCTACTATCTGTCTCTCTGAGATTGTTTCAGGTGCTGTTTTTTGTCCCAAGATTTCTTGGAGTGTGTTTGCATTGGATAGTCCCATCTTTTTCGATCTCTTAGACCTGTAACCTCCTCGTTCTGCCCTGAATTACCGTCTCTTAATTGCAGTCTCTGTTAGAGGAAAAGTCTGGTCAGTGTATTTGCCGTGCTCAATAGAAGAGCTGTGTCTGGCGGGTTACAGAAGGCAGCAGTCACTGCAAAACTTGGCCGGACGCATTTCGCTCTCTAGCATTAGCTTCCTCTCGCGGCATGCTAATGTCTGTCTCCCACGTGTTTTTAAAGCGTCCATTACGGTGACGTATGTAACGTACAGTGTCATGTCATAAAACTAACAGATATACCGGCTCATAAATATTCATATATTCAGAGCTATGCATTAGTTCTTTGCCCACAGTGCACTTACTTTATTCCCTGCCATTTTCTGCTTTATTGCTTTTGTGTACATTAGTGAAGGCGCAGTTCACTTGCTATGTTGCTTAGGGTCCATTACCCTTTTTTAATTGATTTTAATTTTTTCTAATTGTTTTTGTCCATCACTCATTCATGTGTTTGATATTAGTTGAATAAAATTGATTGCAGTGTGCACCATATCCAGGAGTCTGCCTTTTTCTCCTTTATTACCATATACTTCTAATATAAACATTTAAAATCTGTCTGGATTCAAAATCATGGTGGCTTTAAATGTGCATAACAAATCACGTTTATAAAAGTGTACATATGTTAATTTCATAACATATAATATATTTTAATAAGTAAAAAAACACTTTATTATAGATGCCTTGATCCAAATGTTGCCAATAATTAGAATGTATGGATGTGTTGGTTATTTGACAGTTTTTAAATAATAAACACTGAGGGGGTTTTAATATTTCCCAAACAGGAACACACAATTTCAAGATACAACCAGTATATTTGTATTGCGGCACATAAAGAAGTTCTGATAGAGGAATAGCAAACTAAAAAACAGTTTATCAGATTATAGTTGAATTGAGTCTGCTTTTTGTACCTGTCAGGAGTATTTCTTACCTCTGTCCTTCGCTCTAGCACCAGTCTCCTTACTGTGCCAGGAACGCTGCCTCTCTTCCTCAGCATTTGCATCGTGGGTGCGCACATCCTGGTCATGTGCTTTGACGCGGCTTGGCGCTGTCACGTGACAGGATCCCTTACTATATAAAGGAACCTGTCAGTAGCATTGGCGCCCGATTATAGGACTCCATAGGTGCTTCTGGATGTTTAAACTTCTGCTCCTGTTCTAGATTCTGACCTCAGTCTGTTCCTAGTTACTGTTTGTCTGCAGCCTGCCCTGACCTTCGCTTTGTTCACTGACCATGACTCCTTGCTGCCAGCCCTGACTCAGCCTGTTAACCAACTACTCTCCTTCCTACTGTTTTGTACCACGCTTCCAGATTTCAGCCTTAAGGGTTATGACCTGGTATCTCCACAGCTAAGACCTAACCTCCTGGCAGGCGCTCTAGGTGAATACTGGGGCTACCTTAGTCTCCGCGCCTTAGGGTCTGATTTAAAGCTATATTACTCTGGGTACAGCTGCTTCCTCCTGCTCCTCACTAGGTTATCAGTCGCAGCCTAACAGTATTTCTGAAATTTAATTTTAAAGTTGCCTTAGAAGCTACAAAAGAGTAATTCAGCTTTACAATAGCTTGGTAGTTGAAAAATGTCTTCTATTCACAATCTATTTTTTTTTTTTTCTTGGCAGGGCATATTCTAGCACTTTACACATGGAGTGGTTGGATGATTGCTTCTGGATCCCAGGACAAAACAGTGCGTTTTTGGGACCTACGTGTACCCAGCTGTGTTCGTGTAATTGGCACCACTTTCCATGGCACTGGTAAGACATATTCATCTTTTTCCCTAGTTTTTCAAAATTCCTTTACAAACATACAGTATATCTGTGTGACCATAAGTTCCCATAAATTCTACATTTCCTTTTTAACAGTGAGACAAAGGGCACTAGAACTGGAACGTTTCAGGGTAGATGGACTGTTGGAAGCCCAAAGCTAATAAGTGACTAAAATTCATTTACTTTCAATTCAGATGCATCTATGTCCTTTTAACCCTTTATGTGGCCGATTTATTTATATATTTCACCATGTATTGCCAAGCAGTTTAAGGGTGAAATTTATGAAACTCAGAAAGACTGCTCTCTGTCTTTCTGAGTTTATCGTTGCAAAGTCCTGCAGTATTTCCTCGAGACTACCGCACAGGTTTTTCAATTTTTTTTCAATCTCAAGTTTTCGATAAAAAGGTAGCCATACTACTAATGTAATGTATACAATAATGTATAAAAGAATATATAGAACCTAAATGAAAAAATTATGACATTAGTATATAGACCCAATCTTTTCTGGTAAACATGTAACTAAAATGGAATCTTGTTTCAAAACACTCCAATTTTCTTCAAGGATTTTAAAAAACTTTTGCTTATCTCTATTATAACTGTTGAAGTTAACTCATTTCTTTATGTTGTGTTTAGGTATGTCTTTTGTACGTATCCTTGAATTCCTGGCTTTTTGGAGTTCTTCCTTTAGATGTCCCTATTATCTAAAAATATTAATCATATCTTCTATTTGTTCAGTATATACCTCTTGCTCAGTGCAGTTCCTCTTCACATGTTCTGCTTGGTTCTTTGGAATGTTGTTTAGCCAGTCATGTCTGTGACAACTGGTCCATAACACGTGTTTGTCGAAATCAACTGGTTTCCTGTAAGAAAAATTTGCAGCAGATCTTGAGGGGGTTATTCACTAAGGTGCGAATTCGACTGTCGAATTCGGGAACAGTGGATTCCCATAGTAAATCTGCGACAATTTCCCCATTGTAAAGTCACAACAATTTTTTAATGTTAAGATTGCGATAATTGTCCCATAATAAAGTTGCGACTGTGACAATATTCTCATTATAAAGACGCGACTGCGGCAGTAGCAGCCTATCGTGACTGTCTTTATCTGGTGAATATGCACCTATACACAATCTTTATTGTACAGGATTCATATAGACAAAGAAGAGATGAGAACTTGGGAGTGAGTTACAGATAAGATATACACTGGAGCCAATAAAAAGTATGCTTGACTGTTAGTCCAGACACGGTGTAAACTCCTTATTGGTGGAGTTCTGCACAAACTCAGATGTCTAGGTGCGGTCCTCAGCTATGTGAAGAATTCAGGCGCCATCTTCTTTTGTTTCAACTTGGCCTAATCTGTATGATAGGATAGCTTAAAGAGCAAGTTACTCATAAGAAATATATGCAAATATTTATACAGTAACAGTATGATAATATAAGGGAACTTTAGGATTTCAAATATGGTAATCCTGTTCTTCACAGTATCTCTAGTGACCTCTAATCCAGGAGGAGTGTGAGGCACCAAAGATAGCCTAGTCTTAGTGATGGATATTAACTTATGTTTTGCAAGAACACCTTATATATGGTACACTGGTTGGGGAAAACAGCATTGATTTTTCTGTATTGTCCTTTTCGAATTCCCCTTTATTCCCTTTTACTAAAAACTATTCTCAGAATATTGTACAACCCCATTAAATGCTGATGTGAAGAGAATGGCACTTATAGAGAGACTAGTGGAGGCTGACTTTTTTTGATGAATGAAGTAGATTAGTTTAGTGAGGAAGGAACCTGGCAATAATTTGAGTATAATTTCAGGCACAAAACTTTTTACTTAGATGGTAGTTTGCATTAATTGCTTTTTTGCATTTTCCAAACTAGGCAGTGCAGTGGCCTCAGTGGCTGTTGATCCTAGTGGTCGTCTTCTTGCAACCGGACAGGAAGATTCTAGTTGTATGCTGTATGATATCCGAGGAGGACGTATGGTGCAGAGCTATCACCCTCACTCAAGTGATGTTCGCTCAGTTCGCTTTTCTCCAGGAGCTCATTACCTACTCACTGGTTCTTATGATATGAAGGTCAAAGTAACAGATTTACAAGGTTAGATTTATTTTCATTTCCATACTGATGCCATGCATCAGAGGGGAAAACCTGTTACATGGTTGTAATGTCAGGGACAAGAAATATTTCTTTGTTTTCCTGTGTCTCTTTTTGCAGAAAGCCAATGATGTGAATCTTTACAAGCATTTTAGTAAATTCGGATAATTTAAAGCAAAGAGAATTAACTTACTTTCATTTTATTGCTCATTGTCTTATTGTCTCAATTGTAATGCACATTTGTAAAACATAAATGCATACAATAAATAAGCACTTTGGATTTTAGGATTTGCATGGGAAATGTATGTTTTACCCTGAAAATTATATTAATGTATAGTGTCCTTTAACTATTAAAGGAAATTTGGCCATTTAAAACAGTTTGTGAATATACTGTTGTGTATGTTCTGGTAAATTCATACAAATTATATGAAACTGATGCATTCTTTATCCTTACAGGTGACCTTACAAAACCACTCCCAATTATTGAAGTGGGTGAACACAAGGACAAGGTTATCCAGTGCCGATGGCATACACAAGATCTCTCCTTCGTCTCCTCTTCTGCTGATAGAACTGTCTCACTCTGGACTTACAATGTATAGATCCAAACTTTATATAATCCCAACTGGCATTGTGGAAGAAGCATTTTGAATCTAGCTGTCAAAGATTTGTGATGCCGCCAGGAAGGTCTGCAACTCATCACCTGCTGCCTTACAAAATACAAAGGCATTCGTTATGCAGCATGCAGTTTGGGGAAGCCAAAGAAGTGTGAGAGAATGAGTGGTCTCTCAGACTAAATGAGAAAGGCTGCAGGTGGTTAACACTCCTTGCTGGTTCATCTAATTTTACCCTAGTCTCCATTCAATCCCCTACACAAGCATCAAATGGAAACTGACAGGTTTGTGCTATCCCTGGAAAAAGCAGAGGCATATAGACTGAATGTAAATGTATTGCCTCCTCTTACACTTCACCACAGAGGAGTGATATCACTACTGTAGTTTAGAGTTTGTATCTAAAAGAATTTCCTTGTCACCTTCTGCTTCATCCAAAGGTTCCTGCTATGATGCTGCTCTAAAAGGAACATAATTATGTTAAAACACTATGATATAAATGTATCAGTGGAAAAACGGTGAATTTGTAGCAAAATTATTCCTCAAATGGAAAATCTCTTGGGAATGTTTTATTTTCTTTAGTGCCTCTGATAGAATTCATTAGCATCAGAAATTCTTTGTATTTGCTTTGCTACAAGAAAAAAGATTTCATCATGAAGGACAGATTTATAATCTCTACTATAGCAGTGATATTCAACCTGAGGCTCTTCAGCTGTTTTTTTTTTTGTTTTTTGTTTTTTTTTGTTTACAGAGCAGACAGTAGCTGTTATAGTGATGCTAGAAGTGTTCATCAAAATCTAAAGAACCTATAATTCAAGATCACTGATCTTGGACAAAAAAACGATGGATGTGAGAGGTGTAGTAATCTATTGCAAGGAAACGGCATGTAGCATTCACTGTTACATGGGAACTAGATTAATGAAAAACAGCCTCTGATTGGTTGCTGTGCATTACTAGACCTCAGTAAACAACTGCACCTGTTAGTATGTACCCCTGACAGTCCAGTTGTTTAAAGGGCATGGATTATATCACTTAACCTATTTAATATATTTTATTTACCACACCTCAATAGAAGATTGTTTAGCCTTTGACTGCTAATGTCAAGTGGGGTCTGTTGTATTTGTGCTTGGCATTGCAGTTAGGGAATTTAAACATTTTAATATCTTCATTGCTATCATTTGTAAATTTATTGTGGAAACAACTGGAAAAAATCTTGTAAAGCCTTTACCACTCCAATGTAAACATTGCCAGATTTCAAATCTGCAATATGTAATGAATGACTTTGCAAACGAACATTTATTTTGTATGAGTGTTGTTCCAAATTGTGCACTTGCAGTTTATAGTATATTATATACATTTTATTTTGCTTTTGGTTTACAACAACATTTTTTATAGGTCAAACTGAGTGTTTTATAATGGAGATTCCTCCCCCAAAATCAGCATACCTCTGTATTTATCAAAAGAAGTGAGCAGTTCCATTACTTTTCAAAAAAATTTTCGGATTATTAAATTGTTCATTCAAAAAGAATCTCTGTTATAGCAGGAATAGAACCGTATGGGATAAATTAGTGGCCAACATTGTCTTGCTTTTGTTGTGTTACACAAATACAATTTATCCCTTCTGGTATAGAGACTTTGCATGATAAGTCAACTTTCAGAGCTGTATGTATGATTTTATGGTGGGTATTTGCTGCTAGAACTATTCAGTGTTTTTGTTTATTTCAAGTATTTTTTTCTGTATAAATATATGCAACAAACATTTCTGGTGCCCTCCCTTTGTTACCAAAAGGGCCAGTAGAACAATTCAGTGGCAGTTAAATTATTAATCTTCCAACCTAACCTTTTCAGGGTTGTGGTGCATCTATTACCCACTGGGCCCTATCGTGAATTTCAGCATGATGCTTTTAATTATGCATGAGGCATTACAAGTTCTCATTCACAAAAGGAAAGCATAACTTGTTTTTTTTATTCTTGCACTTTTTTGTTGTGTTTAATTCTTTACTGACAAAAGGTCATTGTTGCTTTTGGCAGATTAGAGAGTAACATGTTTTCACTAACTTGTAAATTCTACACTTTCTTAAACCATTCTGTTAATACTGTATATTTTTTATTTTTGTTAAATTATAAAACCTAATAAACATTTTTAGGAACTTTTATTTATACAATGTCAAAGTATAATTTTCTGTCTTTTAACATACTAAACTCATTGTGCTGTGCACTGTACGCAAATATTTTTACCTATTGTTTAAAGTGACAATGTAACAATTGAAGTGTATGTGTGCTAAATATGAATAAAGAAATTCAAACAAAATGATCTTTTTATTTAACCTAAAGCTTAAGAAATACATGACGCAGTGTGTTCACTGTGTACATGAAGGCAAAAAAAATCAGGAAAAACCCATCTCAAAGATCAGCAGGTTCATATTTCAAACCAGGAGCTTGCCAGGTGCACTTCAACCACAGTGAAATTCAACAGTGTAGCAGCAAAATAACAGCTCCTATGGATATCAGAGAAAGATGAAAGGACTGCTTTAACACCAAAACATAATCTGTATCTTTTGTGTGAAGTCTGAAATAGTTCACTTATCAAACTGTGTCCCTTAGGGGGTTTGGGTGAAATCTAAAAAGAACACTTTTTATTTTGCTTCCAAAGAAAACTAACAAATCTTTTTGTAGTTGAACTTAATATGTTAAGTTAAAAACTATATTTAAAGTGCATCTGTCAACTCAAAACTAATACTAATTTAGGTTCTACTAATGATATGAACGTTTTTTCTATATATATATATGTGTATTTTAAAAATGTACCTTTATCCAGAGTTTCTCTGTCTGTCATCTTTCCTGTCAGCCTGCCTTTTCTTTCCCGAGTTGGGCAGTGCTAAGAGATGATTGACATTGTAGCTCCTTAAATCACAATCTAGCAGGGATCTGATTGGAGGAGCTATAATGTCAGTCATCATTTAGCCCCACCCAACCCGACTCAGAAAGAAAAGTTGGGCTGACAGGGAAGATGACAGCGAGAAACACTGTGTATTTATTTACAAATGTTTATTTCATTAGTAGAACCTAAATTAGTATTAGAGTTTTGAAGTGACAGGTGCACTTTAACAATGTCTTTTTTTAGTACAGTTAGTACCCTGGTTCCTGTTAGATTGTGTGGGGATCCTGTACATTTCTGAATATGTAAAAGGGTCATTGTTTGAGTAGTTTTTAGAAGTTAGTGCAGCCGCTCAGAGCCAAGCCGACAGTATGTGGCTGCACTGAGAGGCAGAAGGTAGGTGTGTGGTATAGCTTAAACAGCTCAGAGAATGGAACGGTGTGATAAAGGTTTAGGTACAGATACTGAATCGAGAGGCAAACCGGATAATCAGGAACTAGCCAAGAGTCAAAAACTGGGTGAACAGAAAACCAACAAAGTCCGACAAGCCATGATAATACACAGATCAAACTATCTAAGATTCAGGAACGTGCTAAATTACAGTTTCTCTAACCAAAAGCCACAATACTCTGGCAGTGAAGGCAAATAGAGCTAAGGCACTTAATACCTGTGCCTCAAGTTGATTGGATAAGGGCTCACTAACAGATTAACCCCTGCCATGCAAAATACAATGCCCATGATGGCGAGGCCGATCACCTGAGAGTCCGAGTGAAGCTGTGGGCAGAATCCAAACAATGGATACAGGTATATACAGGGCCGGTTCGCCGTATGGGCGAACTGGGCGGTTGCCCAGGGCGCAGTTAGCA
>WMED01023705.1:0-7500 GCA_019650415.1 Pipa parva
CTATTTCAAATTATTCTAATTCGTTGACCAGCACTTGTAGTCTTCCAGTTACATTACAGCTGTTGCCCCTCCAGCCATTAGCTAGCTCTCTAGCTAGTGGAGCAATCCAGTTAGTTAAGGTAGCACATTTATGGCCCCCAGAAGTGTCTAAACTCTACCCTGGGTCTTGTAGTGCTTATCCCAGTTTGCAATGCAGTTATGTCTACTCTGCTTGCAGACCTATTTTGCTCTCCTTGTATGCTGGACATCCCTGACTGATGGGCACTTAATTCTTGAGTCACTGAGTATTTGTGCAAAATGCACTTTACACAATTCAATTTTACTTCAGCTCTACCACACCACAACTGTGCAGTCCTAGGCACCAGTGAACAATATTCTGCAACAGATTGGGATTCAGTTTTTCTTCACTAAACACAAGTATTAAAACCAATTTACCCTTTGTGCACTATTGGTTAGTATTTATATAATTATTTTGTAATGTGTTTGTAATGCACTGCCAGCATTTTACACCAGATATACTGTTTACCCCAGACAATACTCACTTAAGTGCTTGAGGCATTTCCTTTTTAACACAAATTTATTGGACATATTTACTAAAGTTGTAAAACCATATAAACCATATTCATCTTTTTTTTTTTACCATTTTTCACCTGCTTTTTTGTCATTTTTGTTCATTTTTTGCTGCTATCGCAATTTACAAAGCCCTTTCCAACTTTTTCTTTTTTACTGATACAATGTTTCGCCAGGTTGAGGGTGGTGAAAATCAATTATTCCCTATGGAGATGGGTCTGTAAAATTTGTCTAAGTCCCCGGCGTAAAAATCACCTATATTGTTATTTATATCGATATTAAAGGGCCCCATTGAAAATGATGTTAATTGTGTTGGTGTTACCACATCAATATTCACCAAAACAGTATTTTTTTTTTTTATCTATAAATAAGGGGAAAAGGAAAATGTGATAGAAAAATGGGTTAAAGGCAAAAAAACAGTGATACTTTTTCTATGACTTTAGTAAATATCTGTGTTAGACTTTGGAATATAAAGGATAGACCTGGATCATGGAACAACCAGTCTGTCCTCATAGCCTAGTAACACAATTTTATACATAATAATCATAACTGTGGTTTCCCTTTCTTCATAGCCAGGGGTTATTACTGAAGCTTGAGTGTAGTTTGGTGATATGTTATTCAACACACACACCTGTGTTAATGGAGCTATCACTGAAACGATGATAGTTGGTCCTTTTAAGGCAGGGCTGCAATGAAGTTGAAATGTGTTTTGAGGGATGAAGTTCATTTTCTAGGCAAATATTGACTTTGCAATTAATTGCTGTTAAGCTGATCACTCTTTATAACATTCTGGAGTATATGCAAATTGCCATTATAAAAACTGAAGCAGCAGACTTTGTAAAAATTAACATTTGTGTCATTCTCAAAACTTTTGGCCATGACTGTAGTGACATCCAGTCCCATGGTTCCCGGTGTGTGTTTCCCTGAATTTCTAGTTACATGTTCTACACTTCATTACTATATAGTTTCAGTGTTCCCATTATATGAAAAGTCACAGCTCTGCCCGAGAGACACGTAACACTCCATTTCCTACCAGAGTTATGTGTTATTATGTATTTGTCTATCATATGCTGTCTATGTATTTGGAGTGTTATATACAGGGATGTGGTAATATCTATTGGGGTGATGCATTATTGTTATAGAAATATGATTCCTGTTGCTATGGCTGGGAAGCAGATTCCCCAGTCTATAAACAGAAGTGTTGAGAAAGTAGGCAGTGTCTAGTTCCAGGCCCTGCTCCAGGCTGGTCTATAGTCCCAGGGCCTTAGTTCCCCCTCTACCAGAAAATCGTAGTGATCCCTCCTAGGATTTCAGCAAAGCACCTCAACAGGAGTAAAAGGGACTCAGGGGATATACTGTAAAACTGGAGGTGCCTGGACACCCTGGGGTGGAAAAGACCCAGGCTTGTCAGACTTTAGAACAGCAAGTCGAACCCTATATTTATGGCCAGAGGTTGGAATGCCCACACTGATGAATAAGAGCAGCTCCTGAATCCTATTGTGCATCAGAGGGGGTAACTATATGCTGGATGTATTTCTCTTCTTAATGGGTTATGGTCCTCTATTCAAAGCTTGGGTGCAGGCTGGAGTTTAGCTACAGGCTCTCCAATGCACAGGGTGGAAATTACCAACAGGCAGTCCAGAGTGGCTGAGTTCTTGTGTCGGAACCTTTGTGAGATAAGTTATGCCTTGCCAGGATTAAGGAAAATCCAGTAACTAAAGGGTGGGTAAATATACTCCAAAGTACCTTATATGTGATGTATGGAATGGAACTTATTCTAAAAAGTGTTTGAAGCTCTATATATGTACATATGTAAATAAACAGTTCCTGTTGTGTACAAAGAATCTCTGGCGCCTATTATTTAAAGAGTTACAGGCACTACTCCTATATGTAAGCGGAGCTTACTACCATGAGATGGCTGAGTGAATGCTGTGAGTGGTTTCCTCAAGTGGAGACATGTAATCGCTAGGAAGAGGTATACATAGTGTTACAAATGTTATTAAGATGTAGATTTTTTTTTAGTCTATTTAATTAGCTATTATTCATTTAATTAAGAATTGTGTATTTGGATAGGTGTCTCTGTATCAATGATCCTACTGTTATTTCTTAATAGGGCAGCATCCCACCATATTTTGATGGTATTATAGATTTGTTTTTCACACATGCTTTTAAAATATATTTTAAAGAAAAGAATATTTAAAATAATTGGGAAGAATGCTTACCTGGAAGGAAATGATTGTTGTATGAATATTTATAAATGGAGGTAGGTGCAATTCATTCTTTTTTTTTTTTTTTTGCTTTTGTATTTTCTTTCTCATCTATGAAAGATCTCTGCTTTAGCAACCTAAGAAAACAATAGATTATAAATATGCTGAAGCAATACTACAGACACATTTTCTTTGGTTTCGTTTGTATTCACCTATTTCATTTACTAAAATGTACTAGAAGTTACACAAAATGTTGAAATGAAGGTGATGCTGTTGTATAATAACTTGGAAAATTGGAGCTCTTTATTTAGCCACAGGATGATAAACATGCACAGTAAACATTAACATGAAATATAAAAGTACCCCATTCTATGTTTCATCCACGGATAATGTCCTTACTTCATGAAAAACAAGCAAACAGCAAAGAGTGGATGCAAACACCCTCCTCCACCTTGATAACTAGTGATTTTTAACTTTACTCCATGGAGTTTGCAGTCATTCTTAATTTACAAATGATAATTTGTATTATGGTTCGTTCAAGGACTTGTGGATACAAGGAATTCTCAGTGTGTATCAAGTGAACAACCTCAGAAGACAACTCAAACACAATGATATCCATTTCTATTAGGCAAATAAATAACACTAGATCATTCAAATGATGTAAATGCTTAGCACGTTTGATCTAGCAGGAATCAAGGATTATGACAATACTTACAATTAAAGATCATATTTTAATAACTCAGCTGGTCTGGATTGGTTTGCAAATCATTTGAATTCCGTGTTTTGCAGAATTTACCAATTCACAGATATAAAAGTAAATGACTGATTACAAGCACAATGAAAGGTTGTTGAATTTACATATACATTGACTTGTACCTTGTCACATTTTCTTAACCTCTAAACCTCCAAACAACAGATAAATGAACCTGTCTTGACTTTTTTTTGGTTTCTTTTGCTTTTTCAAATTGCAGCCCATATTTCTTTAGTCCTGATGCAATTATGCCACTTCAATTGCTTCTCAGTGGAAAAAAAAAAAAAAAAAAAAGCAAAATGCTGGGCTCGGATATCATGAAAATAAAAGCCAGAAAATTGCTTTAGAAGTCCACTAACACAAAGACAGCTACATTTCTCCTGAAAGTGGACAGAATAAAAGTAGACAGTTTCTATTAGCCATAACAAGACAAAATACAGAGGCCCTTTATCTCTTAAAATGTAAATTTATACAAGGATTCATGCTGCCTTGCTGTAAATATCAAATACCCCTTAAGACCATAGAGCAAGAATGAATTGATTTTCTTCATACTCTCCACCATCTGCAGATTCTCATAGCCTGGCATTATATCAGCGCTAAATTAAAAACCCTGCACTCAAAAACCATAAGGGAGATTTGTGAGGTTCAAGCTGTTTATTCTTTAAATTATATGATTGATTTTCTATGTTCATATCTACTCTATCTGAATCATTTTTCAAGTTTATTCAATTGATTTCTTAGCGTTATGTGTTGCTCTCTCAATAACCTTTCTTTAGTGCATATCAGCTTTATATCTGTTCTCATTTACATTTATAGGCCTAAAGCAGCTGAAAGTATATTGATTTTCTTCAAGCACTTTAGTATACAATCCCTAGTTATTTGTGATGAATGCTCTTTCTCATTTATGGTATTAAAGTCTCTGAGAGGAAACCTAATTTGATTTGCATTCATCTGGGTCATCTGCCCTTCAAAGATACATGATTGCATAGTCTGTTTGTGAAGCAAATCATAATTTACTGCAATTGGAGTAAAGAGTGAACTGTATGATAAATACATATATTATGGCCAAAGGTGACATTCAGTCTATGAATTAGCAATTTAAATGCTTGATTTCATGTAAACTGTCTTCAAACTTCAACTGAAAATGGAACTAAACTTTGACAGCAAGTAATTCCTTTAAGTAAGTTGCTATATGCAATGTTATTACATGTAGTCAGTTGAGATCATTTCATGTAACAGTAGAATAACAGGAAATACATAATAAATTCAGTCTTGGCAGATCATGAAGGGATTAATAAATATCACTCTTGACAATATATCTGTTTCTCACCATATTGCTGATTTTGTGCCCAACTCAGGCTACAGTTCTCTAGGTGATATTCCCTGCTTCTTTATAGAGCACCTTGCATCTTTTCCTGCAAACGCAACAACATTTCAAGTATTAAATTCCCCCTGCAATTTCCCTGCAAGTGACAGTTCCCTTAAAGTGTATTGGTGTTCCTTTTGGATTTCAAAAAACTGAGCAAGCGCAGTAGCAGAATTCTGATGTAAAACTGCTTCAGCGCTTGTTCAATTCACTAAAATCCAGCAGGAACAAGAAGTGAAAAGGATCACATTACTGTGCAGAGCTGAGGAGATCAGCTTGTTATAGAGAGCAGGAGGCAGCGCTAGACACTAAAACCCTTATTGGTATTTCCCCCATCCTCCTTTAAGAATCACCCCTAGTACTAACAAGTGTTAGTCCTCCTTTAACTTCGCCAAATTAAAGTGGTGAATTAATGGGATTATGGCAGGGTTCCTGGTACTATTTTGATTAAACTGCTCTCAAACGTATAAAAAATGTAGTAACCAAACGCCATCAAGAATTAGCAATTGTCTGCAACTGAAATTAATGTAAAAAACAATTGTTGTAGTTTAGGTATCTTTTCTCTGGTGACAATGCTATCAAGGCAATCTGGGTGGGTGTTTATTTATTGGATACCACAGTGTAAGTTGCTCCAGATCAGAAATTAAAGTAAAGTCATCCTGGAAGCTGAATTCATGATATTTTTTTGTTATTGCTGGCTGCAGTCATGATTTTATAAATGGTTTTCTTGTATTATATACAGTTCCATAGAAAACAATGGATAGAGAAAGCTTTATTTACTAAAAAATAAAATATGGCTACAACCTTGATAGCAACAAAGAAATACAAAGCAGGTAATAAAAATTCAAAGATGGCCTTGACTTCAGAATAACTGCTCATACAAACCAAACAGGATTTTTCTCTCGATCTGGTGTTACTGGTCCTTCAACAATAAGTACAATACATAGAAAATAAAAGCATATCAAATGCCAAAAAAACAAGAGTATATAATGAGCGATTAACCCATCCTGAAAAGCTTACAGCTTTATATAAAAAAACATATACAGGGTAGGCCAAAGGTATAGAGCCACCTGAATAAATGTAAAACAGTGACTGGGTGACAGTGACAGTGCACTATCCTGTATATGACTTTCAAAATGGCTGCTGTGTTGGACACCGCCCCACTTAAGTTACAAACCACTGTTTTCCATTTATTCATGGGTCTCCATACTCTTTTTTCCACCTTGTATTAATCTAAGAAAGGACAATATCACAATTATGCCATGTTTTTGCTTGCCACTATTCTTGCCAAAATTACAACAGTTGTTTTTACATTTATTTCATTGCATTAATTTTAATAGTAAACAATTCTTAGTTCATGTTGGCACTTGATTGCTAAGTTTTCTAAGCCTTTGGAGTGAAATGTCACCAGAATAGTAACAGGATCCCTGCTGTATGCTACTAACTTGCCCCATTCATCTGGTGAATTAAAATCTGCCTGTATACGGTAGTGATAGTGACAAACTATGAAACAAGTAGGCACATCTCAGTAGATAATAGTATTTCTAAATATGTGAAGTAGGAGAAATAGAGAATTGTTGCAAATTGACATACTTACAGGACAATTTACACTTTGGTAAATATGCCCCAATTTAACATCTGGAGTTACATTAGCAAGTTTCTCATGAGTCACCCATAGAAATCAAATATTACAATTCAGTTAGAAGTGTTGGTGACACACACAGCTGTGATAACGAACTGACAACACAAATCCTTACATTTCAGGTGACTGTTGTAACTATGTGGTTCAGTGTCTCATCGCGGAATAATACAACTCATATCTACAATCAGATAGCCATTAAAGGACCAGTAACACCAGAAAATTTAAAAAATCCCATTTGAATTGGTATGGCATTTATTCTTAGGTAGTACTGGTACTTAGAAGAACTCTTGATTTGTATTATTCTGAGTTTATTTTTCTTCTTTGTGGTACTTGCAACCATCTTATATCTGTTAAGTAATCAAACCAACACCTAGTCCTGTTGCTTCCTATGGAACTTTAGATAATGCATATTCAGTTAATATGAAGTGCCAGAGAAAGCCTAATCTGGCTGCAAGCAAGCGTGAAAACACAAATCAAGAAACATAAGGAATTCACCTTCAAATATAGCATTTTTACAAGTACTTGTCTTTAAATTACCTGTGAGATATTTCCACTGTAAAAACTGGATAATCTGGCCCCTGGTGCACATAGAGCTGTTTGATTACTACATTTTCCCTGGGAAATTTGCAACACAAGGATCTGGGATTCCAGGAAAAAGGGATCATGAACCTACTACCATACTACATCTTTACCCCCCCCCCCCCCCCCCCCCCCCCCCCCCCCCCCCCACACACACACACACACACACACACACACATACACACTTGCTTTGCTCTACCTGGAATATGCCAGGATAGTACAGTCTGGATAGTCTGGATCAAATTGGAGATTCTCCTGTATCTGTGTGGACCAGTCTGACCTTTAACACCCACAGTTCCTTTAGGAATGCATAGCTGATATTTGGTGCATGTTTAGGCTGATCATCGTGACTATGGACAAATGCATTGATTAAACATTCATCAGA
>WMED01023706.1:0-11390 GCA_019650415.1 Pipa parva
TCATATATGGTATATAGTTTGGTGTAAGAGATAATAAAGTCAGAAGGTTTGCATTGATACTATTACCAATGCTTTGGTATTGTGTGAATTTCTATGAGCGTTCATATTACATTCTCATATAATTTGAAAACCGCACAAAGAGGATGAAAATCGCTTTATTAGCGATGACAGTTGAAGACTGTATCTTCAAAATAATTGTATTTTCAAAATGTTCAGTGCTACCTGAGCTAGCAGTGGTATATAAATAATGGCAAAACTATAAAGTTTCAAAACTGTTACAAGACTGTGGCAATAGTGGTGTAATTAACCACCACCACCTCACCTCCTCCCACCAGCAGCGCTTGCACCCTCATGAGTCACCCTGGACCATAAAAAGTTGACTTGCCAGGATGCAGGGGCTACAGAAGGTATGCAGTAGTCCTGGAAGGGAAATCAAGCCCTGTAATTTTTAGATTCACGACTCTTGCAACCCCTACAGCTCCACCCCATGACACACTTATGACTTTTCCAACACCATTCATGGTTGTGATATTCTTCTCTCATACATCCATGAACATCATTGTTCTGTATTTTTCATTAGTCATAATGATTTCATGTAGAGGTAGAGAAGAAGCCAAATAAGGTAGCATGCAAGCACTAAAAATAATATATAATAATAATTTGGTACTAACATTATTTTAACACCAGGAAACAGCAGCTGGAACTGTTAAAGTGGCACCCTGGATATTATTGATGTTTGTACGAGTCCAGCTGCACCAGTCATATCAAAATCAAATAGTGAGTATTTGTGATATCAGAGGAACAGACATTGCTTCAGAATTCATTAAAATTGAAGACACTGTCTGGAAAACAGATTGGATTTGCCCGTCTATCTCCCTTTTTTTTATTGCAGCACAAAGATTTCCATTACCAAGAATTTTAGACACGTACCAGAGCCGAAGTTATTAACTACGGTGTTGCAACATAACCGATTACAAAATGATATTCTCAATACATGTATTACACAGAACAGGTCAGAGCAAGGTTCTTCGCTTTATTTTATTTCACAGACCACCAACCGTAATATATATCAGCAAATTCAATTTTCCTTTTTCTATTAATATATTTATTAAAATGAATGCTGCGAACCAGCTGACAACTGAGAAATGATTTACGTACCTGAGCGATTGTAAACTTATCCCATTTTTTTTTTTTTCATTTGTGAAAGAAAATATACACTTTATTGTAACTGAAAACGAGAAAAGTCATATCAAAACAGGTAAACAAGAGTTTGGGATGCCTTGAAGTGAAGAGAGGGAGCCAAGTCTTTTGGTAGTGTTATGTAGGTTGAAGAAGATGTCTCTCTGACATGGAAATTTTGTCTCAAAGTCAATGTGATAACCTTTTTCAAGAATACCCTCAGGCTACATAATTTAATTTGGTCATGCCTCATATATACAATAAGTTATCAGTACTGACATCTTATTTTCAGCTTTTTACACAATCTAATCTAATCAAGAAGTATCTATTAATTCCTGTAAGGCTCTAGTATGATCACGTCTATCAATGTGTGAAATCATTTATTATAAACAAAGTTAGCCTGTTGTTGTACTCCGGGTATGAAAATTCTGCCTAGCTGTATGTTTAATGTAAATAAAATGTAATGTGAATTGTTTCTGGTCTAGCATTGGAAGAACAGGGATATTGAAGAGGAAATGTATGAAGGTCACTTTGACCCTTTTGATTTTTCTAGCCATGTATCCATGTTTTTTGCCAGTAATTTACAGTTTGCTACACATTTTGATTTGACTGATTTATACCGTGTCAAAAAAAGATTGTCAATATAAAAAAAAAAACAACAATATTGATAAATATCAATCAGTTAAAACACTTTGAAGTGTTTTCAATGAGGTTCCTGTTTCATTTTAGATTGATATTGACATCGTGAAAGTGTTAATGATATGGCTACCCAGAGAAGCATGACTATAAACCCAGATGCCTACTCCCCCTTGACCTAGTACAAGGTCAGTGTCAGGGCACCCCTACCCTTATGAAGCACCACCCTTTCTGTGTAATGGTATGCCTCTTACAACTGCTGGTAACTAATGACTGTTCTTCACCAACTGACCTTTAGGATTTCTGTCTGCCTAATCCTACCCAGGAGTGGGGGTGAGATGGGTGGGTTTAGGTCTTCTTCTATGGGTATTATTTTGTTATACTGTATTGTGTTTTTCTACTCATGTGTTATATAATGCATTGTGTCTGATCATGAATAATTAACTCTGTGTTTTCTCAGAAACATTAAGGAGTTAAACTCTAAAATCATACCTAGAATTTGTAATTAGAAGAAGCAGCATTCTTCATCCATACTACTTCTTATGAAGAGTCATAAAACTGCTCAAATAGTTGGCTGGTCCCAATTTACCATACTACCATTACCACTGATGCAGGGGTCTCATTTGGAAATTTTTCTGCTGCTATCCTTTTCTTAGGTGACGTATATTATTCTACATGAGTTATTCAGTGGATAAATCTCCCACAGCTATTACTGCATGTGTCTGACCTCCCTTTCCATAGCAATGCTGAAAACAATCACATGTAATCTGTCAGATATCCTCCCTTGCTCTGTATACATAAAGAACACATTTAAATAGTTTTATCCCCAGCTAGACTTAACCCCTCTCCCTTTGCAATTCCCCAACTTGCCTGATTGCTAAATGCCCTACACTTACTTTGACCCTGGGAACTTCCCACTGACAGGAGTTTTTTGTGTCACTTTCCCACTATTGCCTTCCTGTCAAAGACAGATCTAGCCCTAGGTTTTCATAATCTTTGCCCTCGGTACATTTAGTTACTGTAGATGCCATCTGCAGGACATTTCATACCACTCTCCCCCTTTTGTTTTATTCCAAATGCCATACTCCTCTGGTTCCAAACTGTGGTGGCTCTGTCCCCTTTGGTTCAATTGATTAAAATAAGACAAAGTAATAAAGATTACTGGGATACTAATATTGTTAGGAATGCATCTAAAGCAGATGCTAGGGTTTTCCTCACATCTGCTCTTTCCCAAGACAGAAAAACTGAAAAACAAAAGGTAACTACTAGAGAAAAACATAGAGTTTGAACAGGAAGCAGGAAGTGAATAGGATCGCAGAGCAGGAGGCATTGGCTTGATAGCGACAGCAGAGGGCAGCAGTGCTGGAGAGTAAAATCCAGATTGGTTACTATCTCCCCTCTCCCCCTTAAGAATCAAACCTAAATAAAACAAGCTTTAGTTCTCCTTAAAATTTGGCAATGTCCATACAGTATGAACATCACACATTTCAGTAATTTAGTCACATCAAAAATATGAATCCTGTTTTCCATACATGCAAATAGTTAAAAAACAAAGAATAAACACAATTCTATTTGGCAGAAAGCCCTTGTCTCCCTGAAATACAAGAGTAATAGATATACTTTCATACAGTACCTTGATTTAATATTACCCCGAGGAGATGCAGTGTAAAACAGACTAACAGATAATTGCATATGCTGAAGCAGACACTAAAATAAAATATATACTGTTATGGAAAATGTCTAGACAGCGCTCAGTTTTGTAGCAATTTTTTTTATTTGTAGGGTTTAGGCCATAAACTATATTGAGGTAACCAGTATGCTTCTTGGCTGCTATTATTTTAGATGACTAACCTCATAGCTCAGCAGGAAAGTAAATTGCTGAAAAATGACAACGATGCATCTGCTTCTCGTATACATTCCCCTATCCTATTGGGCTACTCGGGATAGGCTTTAAGTTTCTCAGGTGGTCAAGCCAGCGATGGTGTTTTGAATATATTTTAATTGACTATGTTGTACAGAGGCCACTATATTTTTCACTCTTCTGCATAGAGTATATGAGTTTAGAATACAATCTAATTAATTGGTTAGATTTTTAAACTACGTATTTTGAAGGTGATGTTACAGGGTTAGCAATCATATTTATCCTATTATACATTGTCTGTAATTAATAAGATAAAATAAGACCTTGTACAGTGTTAGTATTTTAAAAAAATCTAAGATTAACTACGGATTGAAGATGTCTGGTCTCATTTTGCTGTTATCTAAGCAAAGGGTTATTCTTTCAAAAAAGCCAGCCCTGTGCGCTCCAAATAAGCAAGTAGCATCTTACCAGTCTACGCTCTATTCTTGCAGAGATTTTTGTTCTGGTCCATAATTCTTGCCTTATTTCCCGATCCATAATTGTGTCCTTTAAACACCCTGCTATATATCTCGTAATTCAGTAATATACTTCAGTATAGGCTAATCTGGTGATTTAGGTACAGCACCAGTTTTCTGAATATGCTCCCCCCCCCCCCCCCCCCCCCCCCCCCCCCAGTAGGAAAAATGCCACAAACAGAGCTCACCATGCAAAATGGCAACATATTTAGACATTCCCTTTCCTTTTGGATTGGCTAATTTGCATATATTTCCCAGAAAACTGTTACAACACACAGGAATTTCTGTGGATTCTCTCTCCGCTTAGCACTGGTTGATCCTGGAGCACAGAGTGTAAGGAGCTCCCGGACCTTCAGCCTTAATAACGGCAAAGTGGTATGGCCTGTGCGGCAAGGGAACTCCCAGGTCGCAGGCCCCCATGTTAACCCCTTACAGGTGGAAGCTGGATTGTGACAGGACAGCAGCACTGGATCTCACAGAAATAACAGAAAGCTGGGAATCACTGGAACAAGGCAGAGTTGAACTAGGAATCACAAGAACACAGCAGGCAGACAACAGACATCTCAGGAACAAGTGACTGAATTACAGCAAAGGATTATCTCTCTTGCAGAAAAAAAATACAGCTCACTGGTACAAACTAGGAAACTCCTTGCTCAGGCCCAGTTACACTGAACGTTGCAGGTTTAAATAAGCAGACTTTTATTGCAACTGGCTGCTAAACTGCACTTCTTACAGGCTGCTATTGAAGCCTGAAGGTGATTGGTTACTAAACTGAAAGGAAAATACACAGAAGGGTAAAAACAATGCACAATACAATAGGCCCAAACAGAAAATCCATAACTCCTGTAGCTGATCGGTGCGATCTATGAACAGGGAGTCTAGAGTTCAGACATAGCAAAGCCAACATGTAATAAAAACATTGCTGAAAGTCTATTTACCAGTCCAGTTAATCTCTCTAACTGCACTTGACTGAACAGTATCAGAGAGACCAGTACAGCTTTTTGTGTTGTGAGAGCTCATGTGATGCTGAAAACTCTGGGTTCTGTTGTTGCTTATGAGACTTACCAAGTATTTCAGTCAATGCCTTTTCTTTGGCATGTCAAACATTGACTTAAACATTCTTCCAGATACTGACTGGAAAACCAAATAAATGTAAACTGCAAACTTTTGAGACTACTCAGGGGTTTGATGAAGAGACCTGCATTATCAATCTACTCAGTTAGATAGAACAAGGTATTATGCCTATTCTACTTCTGTTTGCTAAGCATCCCCCTGTCACCCAGCGTTTCATCATGGAACATCTTCAGAAAAAAATATCTCAGTGCTTGGATTGCAAGCAATTCTTTACGGCAGAATGGAGTGCACCACTGAGGAATACTTCCCCAAAGTTTATTAAAAAAATATTGCGTCATGGGAAATGTAGACAATAAACCTACATAATTGCTGAAAAACTGGCACATCATATTAAGTGAAACAAAAAATAAATGAGCACCAACTAGTTATTTTGTCTGCCACTAATACCCACTTTTAATTGGCATGGCATCTTGGGAATGATACGAGTGACAGTATTTTACTACAACCTTTCACTGCAGCATTGCAGGTGAAACAGTGACACAGGCAAGAGCTGAATCTAAAAAGAGAAATGAGAAAAGCTGTTTTAACAAGAATGCTTATTAAGTGATAAAACAGGTTTCAGGTGTAATTGTATTTTAAAAGATGTAACTGGATAGTCATACGTAAAGAAGAATATTGCAAATGGAAGAAAAAGGTTGTAAGAATATGTAACAGAAATGAAAACAAGAGACAGGTGAAACAAGCCAATGCTGTCTCTATTCAGGCTAAACAAAAATAAGCAGAGGCAGTGATTTGAACAAATTCAAGCCAGTAATAAATTAACATGGGTAGAATAGGGGTTTATGGAAGAGAAATTGTTAAACTTTTATTTCTAGAATCTGGAATGTTCAGAAACATTCTTTCTCTCTGCTTGTCTTTGTACCTTTATGGGATGTCATCAACTTGCCAAACTACATAAACTACATACTGTATATTTAAACAGGGAATTGAATCAAAACTTATATATATATATATATATATATATATATATACACACACACATTTTTAGATATTCCATAAATTAAAAAGTTCAAACATTTGTCAAGGACTTGTCAGGATTGAAAGGAAGTAAAACAGAAAATGTGATCAATGCCAAGAATTCTGTTTTGCTAGCGTGTTGTTTAGGGGACGATATATCACACTGTATAAAATGTAACTACTTTAATTTATGAATAAGAATACTCAATCACTTGCCTTCAATTTATTATATCTCTGTGGCATGGTAAAATCTTGATTCATTAATATCTCAAAGTAAGACTAATGGTAGAAGGTCTTCATGATTTAAACTATATTAAGCAAAACAGAGGTACTTTCTGGCACAAAATAGTTTTTTTTAGCAATTTATTTCTGACAGCTCCATTATACCCTAATCAAAGAGTCTGAATGCATGACAAAATGATTAAGTGTCCTGTGGTTGTACAAAAGTATAATTCAGGCAGTTACTTCCATAACTTTTGTGACAGTGAATAAAGTGTTATAAGGGATCATACCTTTTTAACTATTCAAATGGGAAAAGGGGGGGGGGGAAGGTTAAATCTCTGACTCTGTTAAACTTAAACTTCCTGTACCTTCACAGTATTGACAATTGTAAGGATGCAAATTTAGGTAGAGCTTAGTGTAGAAAATACTCACTGGCTGGTACACTAGACAGAATCAAATACATTGACTTTGACTGAAGCCCTCACTAAAGATATGGAACTTTATTGATCTATTGTAGGAGGAAACCTTAAGACAATGCTCTGTGGGAAATATATGAGTCAAGCCCCAACCCCTGGTGTTTTGTGAGTATCATCAGTACCCTAGGTACAGAACATCTATTCTACTTTAATCTTTTTCACACTGTATTGTCCTCCCTAGTATAAAAGCAGGTAATTCAGTCTAGTGCATGCTGTGTGATAGAAGTGATATTAAATGAAGTGATCAGCAGAATAACATAGACTCAGTCTAGGTAATGTGTAGATTAATTTAAGGACATAACATATATTTTTCTGGGAATGAGGACAATCCCATTCCCTGCCATGTTGAAAAGATGTCTTCCCTTATTCAGATGTACTCTGTATATGTCAAAGGAGACAATTAAGTTTTTCCAATGAGTATGTAAACTGTGCTTCGGAACTGTTTATATATCATTTATTGCTAATGCCAATTCTCTTACATGATTGCTTGCATTGCAATTCAGATTGTGATACTTTGTAACGTGTGGTACATTTCTGTTGATGACCCCTGTTTCTTACTTCAGTCGCTGACCTCTGATGCCGATTCCTGGTTATTTTGTAATCTTGGTCTTGAAATTAAACCTGTTCCATGATAACGTTTCTGTGCAGGCCGTGTGCAGTCCAGGGGAATAAAACACATACTGTATGTAGCTTGGTGAAAAAAATCCATATTTGTATTATACGGTTTTTGTATGTTAAGGTAAATGTGTATGTAGCTTCTGTATGTAACTAATTCTTCTGGAAAAAAAATCATAGCCTCCTAAATATTGCATCAGCCATTTTGAGGACCTTCCCTAGGTTATATTAATGCTCAGTGGAGGAAGGGACAGTCAGTCCTGGGCCTCCACCATCTGATCGTTGAGGACCACATATGCTTTAAACTGCTACAACTAGGCCTGAGGTTACGAAGTTCCTGTTAGAGCTCACCTTTGAGATGAAAGAACAGGATTAGATATGTGGGTAGTAGTTTACCACTCCAAAGACTGCAGTGGACTTATTAGCCTGGGTGTCCCAGCTTTAAGGAACAGACACCTAGAATAGGGAAACCAGTAGGAGGGCTTAGTGTGAGTGGCTTCAGTAGAGGAAGTCAGCCTGAAATATCCTAAAGGAAGAATTGTTGCCTGAAGTGGTTTTTCTTTCGCTATGATCTAAAGTGCACACTGGCAACAGTCTACTGGGGATCCCAAGTTGGTGGTAACTATAGGCTATTATTGTAATTTTATATTGTGCCTTTGCTGCTGCAGTTATCTACTACCTCCAACCTCTCTCTGTCTCTTTCGTAAGTAAACTTTGCTAAGCTTATTTCATTTTTTACTTACCTGCACAATACATTATAATTGTTTGTGCTACATAAGTATCCCCCAATTTTAAGCATCCCCTTGGCTTAATAGCTGCTAGCCTGGGCATTAATGTTTACCTGTTTGCATACAATAGAATAGAGAATCGTGGGGTTTAATGGCAGGGCTCCAGCGTTGTGTAAGGCAACTATTTATTCAAAAGTGACAATGGCGACTGCATTTAAATTAGTCTACTACTAAACATGAACTAGATATAAGATGACATATAAAAATAAATATATTTCACTTATATATAGTCATTGGAATATGGTGAGACTGACGCCACTGCCCTTCACTGGAGGAATTCTCCTCACAATGCATGACTTCTCAGCCTACTATTGTGCGACTGACTACGACGCACAACGCATCTGTCGCTCTTCACTGCTTCATGAATAAGGAGAAGTGAATTCATGACTACCTAATCATATTGATGTGAACAGACGCGGAGACACTATGCCAGGTGAATTCAGACTTTGATTAATAACCCCCCTCAGTCTGTCTGAGTTTACTGAATGAAATCTTGCAAGATTTTTTTGAGATTACATTTTTCAATCTCGATATTTTTGAATTTTTTTCAATGGAAAGGCAGCCATACTTTACATTAGTAGCATGGCTACCTTTCCTTTGAAAATGTAGAAAAATCGAGATCGAAAAACTCGATCTTGGAAAAAAAAATCTCACGAGAACAATGCGAGATTTCTCTCGGTAAACCCAGAGCGGTCTTTCCAAGTTTAATAAACTTTGCCCTAAGTGTCAAGTATGAAACTGTGTCGACAAATCATAAAAATGTAGCTGCATCTCTAAACTAGTAAAATTACCTTTAAAAAACTACCTGTAAATCATACTTAGCAGGGGAACTTTCTTAACCATGGTGCCCCTGGGGTTCAGATCAGTTCTGCTGTGAACTCCATCCTTCACAGTGGAGGTTCAAAGATCTAGGTCTGTGTTCTATATTTCTTTAATGTACTGAGAGATATGGCACTCTCTCCCCCTCTCTCTAGAATATCCAACCATTGCCTTGCAACATAATCATTACTTTAGACCTCATACTCATATGATTAAATAGAAAATGAGAAAGCACACATCAACCATCTCAAGCTTTGTAGTTCAAATCACTTTTTTTTAATTTCAGTTTTATTAATTCTAAAAGCGAAAGTTATTAAACTTAGAAAAAACGCTTTGGGTCTTTCTGAGTTTACTGGGAGAAATTTCACATTGTTCTCATGAGATTTCTTGAGATCAAGTTTTCCCATCTCGATTTTTTTTTTTTATTTTGATGGAAATATCATACTTGACATTAGTAGCATGGCTAACCTTTCCATCAAAAAAATTTGAAAAATTGAGATCGATAAACTTGAAAAAATCTCGTGAGAACAATGCGAGATTTCACCCAGTAAAATTGGAAAGACCCAGAGCGGTTTTTCCGAGTTTAATAATTTTCGCCCTTAATATTAGGCTACAAAATACATGGAAAAAAAAGCACACAATTAGAATATACTGTATAAACAATTGCATAGCCTGCTAAACTAATTGTCTACCTGTGTGCATATAAAATTGAAAATGACCATGATTGGGCAATGTGGTGGCTCAGCATTTATCACTGCTGCCTTGCAGTGCTGAGGTCCTAAGTTTAATTCCACCCTGGACTTCATCTGCATGAAGTTTGTATGTTCTCCCTGCACTTGTGTGGGTTTCCTCTCACAATCCAAACACATTCATTTTTGTGTGTGACAAACTAGATTGTAAGCTCCATAGGGCTTACAAATAGTAAAATAGTAGCGTTATATAAGAACGAATCAATAATAATAATGTTTAAGCTGGTTAGGGTCTCAGAAAATGTATAGACATCTTTATAATAGAGATGAATGGTAATCTTTGTACCATAAAGTATATATTGTATATATATAGTATGCAGATATTAACAGGAACATTATTAAAAATAATAATAAAAAAAAAAAAGCATAGCTACTGTTGCCTGCAGCCGCACTCCATTTAATGTACATTCTTTCTACAAACTAAAAATACCTTTTCTATAGCAAGTTACTGTTCTGGTTGACACCTCATTAGCTTGGATAGTTCATCTGAAGTCATGATGTCTAAGTCTATGTCATCTGTCAGACAGTAAATTATTTAATTAATATTTTCAGTCATTTTAAACATTTTCAGGTATTCAAAAAAAAAATCTATAAATTATTTTTTTTTTTGCCAGATTTAATGTTCAGTAATTCAGTTTTAAAACTATTTCCCTTAATATTAATTTAAAAAAAAAGTTTATTTAGGTATTCATTTTATAGAAATACAGGGGGGATTATTCACTAAACTCCGAATTATTGCGTATAGGTGTGAATTTGCCAGCTAAAGACAGTTGCAATAGACTGCTACTGTTGCAGTCGCATCTTTAAAATGAGAATATTGTCATGACTTTACAATGGGGAAATTGACGCAGTTGCGACTGTACAATGTGGAAATTGTCACGGTCGCGGATTTGCTATGGGAATCCGCTGTTTGAGAATTCCACAGTTGAATTCTCACTTTACTGAATAATCCCGACAGTCTTTCTTCATTATGCCAGACAGTAATTAATGACAGTATTCATCTTCTGAGGGTTATTTCACCAGTCTCTTTAAAAGCAATATGGTCCATTCCCTGTGATGGTGGGTACATTGTGTTGCTTATTCATTAAAGGCAGAATAATCTCATAAAGCTGTGAATACACATTTATTTGAGACATCCCCATATTTGGGTGTTCATTAACTTTTCCATGGTGTGAATTCGAGACCAATTTGAGAACTTACAATAGTTGTAGTTTTACAGAGGGAGCAATTGGCACCACTTTAAGTGCCCATGCGCAGGTAATTCTCTTATTCCTCAAAGATCAAAGTATGTCACAGAAGTGAATTCGACAAGGTCAGGGCCGGTCCTGGCTAGATTTGCGCCCTGGGCGAACCACCCCTTTGGCGCCCCCCGGCACCGTGCAGTCAAACTGTTTGACTCAAAAAAGGGGGCGCATGCACCTGTCATTACGTTTGTGCGC
>WMED01023707.1:0-11389 GCA_019650415.1 Pipa parva
CCAATACACTGAATGGTACTCCTCAGAAATGTTAAGAGGAAACCCTCCTATCACAGACCATATAAAATGACTGGGTAAGCGATAGCGTAAAATTATAGCAAAAACTAGAAACAAACATACAGTATACCAATAGAAACAAACATACAGTATACCTATAGAAACAAACATACAGTATACCTATAGAAACAAACATACAGTATACCTATAGAAACAAAAGACAACATGAAATGACATAACATGTGTAACATAATTTGTGAAAATAATGTCAAATCACAAACAAAATGTATGTTTTGTAAAGCATTTTATTATGTCACAATAAAAGAGTATATTAAATAAAATGAATCGGTTTAGGCCAGTGATTGGCAAACTTTCAACAGGAGGTAGCCATTTTGCTCCCTCCTCCCCGATGAATAATTTCTGCGGAGCTGCAAAAGGGGAGGAGTGCAAGCTCTTGATCACATGACCTGCTGACGTCCAATGAGAAGAAGTGTTGGAAGTCATGGGTGGAGCTACAAAGATGCGGGGAGGGCTACGATGTGCTGCAAGCCACAATATGCAAGCTGAAGAGCTGCATGTAGCTTGCGAGATCATTGGTTTAAGCTGCAGGGCAGCAAATGAGTCAATAGTAGACAGATTTTTTTTTAATGAGTGTAATCCTTTTTTCTCTAATTATCTCTTGATTGCTGTTTATTTTTGTCCTAGACATATGTGGTAGAGCAAACATCATCTCCACCGGTTAACAGTCCAAGTGAAGAACAAAATGGCCTCCTTTCAAAAAGTATATAGAGCCTATCAACAGGCCAGTATTAACTACCCCACTTTAGCTAGAGAAATAGATATTAGACTAGTCCTTAGCATAGACCCCTTCTCGTCAATTTTTTTCTTAGATCCTAAAAACGTTATGTTATTCAGTCTTATCTGCTTTTCTTTTGCAAAATTTCTCTCTATATATAAAGATATATTGTATATGTATGTTTGTGTGCACGTATTTTAATGGCAAATGAGTAACACCCATAGTCACACACACTTTCTTGCTAGAAAATCTGCAAACTCAATTTACTCAGAGTAATGAACACCTGTTGCAGTAGCACTCTTGGGTGTGTTTGAATGTTGGCAAGAGGACAGTTTCTAAAGGACTTCTAAAAGTAACATATTAAACTGGGCATAAAATAATTGTCTGAAAACATTATCTCCGTCCTTGCACTGTTTAGATTGTGTCACTTCTATGACACCAAAGAGAGGTTTATGAATACCGTGTTTACCGTATTGTATTTATCAGCAATATGATTTTAAATGTAAGTTATCTGTGATCTTGAAGCATTTGACAAGTAAAAGAGAGTTTAACGTGCATTTAAAGTCACAGCCGGCTGAACTCGCTGTTAAAATACCGCACCTCCACTCAGGGAGTTAAGAGCACCCCCTTCTCCACTGAATGATTCTTGTTTTTTTTGGCATTGGCTGTTTCTGCACAAGAGTATACAAGCCTGTGACTTTAGCACCACTTTAAATTTGAAGGTCTGCTTTGGTACCTCATTATCTATTGAAGCACTGTGCAGGGGCCCTTAGCAGTGAATGTCACAGGGGATGAAAATTCAGAAACAGTCTTCTGAGATTTTATTTATGGCATATATTGGTACTTCTTATTAATTTGATGTTACCTACATCATTATATTATCCTACTACAGTGATGGCTAACCTTTTGAGCCCCGCATGTCAAAATTCTGTCGCAGTTGCGACTTTATAACAGGAAAATTGTTGCAGAATTACAATGGGAAATTGTCGCAGATTTGACATGGGAAAAATTATTGCAGTAAAGTTATAGGAAATTGTTGGGGTTATACTATGGAAAATTGTCATGGTCGTGGATTTTGCTATGGGAAATTGTCGCGGTTGTGGATTTACTATGGGAACATATAAGAGTGCAACACGAACAGTGTCATGATACGTGTTCTCACACGTCCTCACCGGAGTGGTGTGCCTAGCTTGCCAGCACCTATGGTGGTTGGCCACGCGCCCCCATTTTTGCATTTTGCATGCTTGTGTGGGCCACTCAGAGATGGTTGGAGGGCCAGATGTGGCCTGCGGGCAGTACAATGCCCAAGTTTGCTGTATAGTATATGTTTAATACACAGCAGGATGTCTGTTAGCTGAAAATTGATAATGTAGCTGAAATTAAGGAATATTAACTTCATGACATTCTACTTTAATTCAGGAAAGGAGGAAATAAGAGGGGATTCTTGATCTAAGCCAGTTCAGGAGATCTTCAGAAGAAGAAGTGGAACATAAAGTAGGATCTGAGCTAGAAAAAAAAACTTTTTAAAGAAATAGTAAGATTTAGTTTAATATTGCATATTGTAAAATTGGCATTCCAGGCATGACGATTTAAAATGAATTGGTGTGTGAGATGTTTGAGACTTCATTTAAATTATCACAGCAGCCCCACAAAACAGAAGGCATGGTTTAGTTTACCTTCCAGGATACATATCTGGGTCCCAACAGTGGCTTGTCATTGATGATAAAAATCATCCAGTATTCAAGTATTTGGTGCATTTCCATCTTCCTCTGTACTGTTGTTGATTATAGCTAATTGTTACAACTTTGTATGGTTTCTTTTCCTCCATGCATCTGTCTCAACCCCCACGGTTTAGGTTCACACAATGAAATGGTTACTCTGGATAATCATTACCAGTACAGTGCTTGACAGACTAAAGCAATAATGTATCTATCATTGACAGTGTGAATAGCTGCAATTTTCAGTTGCAATAATGATATGAAATGATCTCTTGATGAATAATAAATACCAATGGATATTTTGAGCTTTTTTCTTTTCTTACCTAACACATTTTACAACAGCATTTGACCCTTGAGCCATATATTCCAAAGTATGTTACTTATTTTTACAACCAGTGCAACGTATGAAGGCAGTGTTCTCATTAGCAATATACAGTATAACATAAACATTCCAGTTATATATTAAATTCATTATTCTCAATTATCACAACCATTTACTGGCAAAGTATGTCAAATGGTGAAAATTATTTTTTCCATGATTTACAGTTATAGAAGCATTAAAAGCAGGGGTATACAGTGACCATCATGAATCCCAGGAGAAAAGCTAGACAAGGGCCCCTCTCCCCACATTGCATTTGCACACACATACTTGAGTTTGCTGGTTGAAGTGGTCTGTTGCAGTCTAAGGCTAAAGCCTGCATTGTCTCAGGCCACCAAAATAGGAGGGTAGGTAGTGGCAGAGCTTGGGCCTGTAAGCAGCTGCTTTCCCTGACTCTACTATAATTATGTACTTGAATAAAAGTTACCAAATAAATGCTGAATTAGCTGCTTGGGGGCTGTTGTAGATTGCCCTGTCAGTAAGTAAGGGTGGATGAGATATTTAAGGTATTGGGATTAGGGTATCAATAAACATCTGTAGTCTCTTTTAGTCGATAGTTGGAAGTCAAAGCTATCCATTTATAAGAGCAGGAAGCAGTATATTTGCTTCTGTGTCCAAGAGGATTATCTGATTTAGTCCACTCTTTATATAAGTTACATTTATTTGTATTTATTTTTATTTAATCAGCTGTTCTTCTTTTTGTTCCTTTCATTTCTGACTTTGTACAGAACATTTTCTTCGCTGACATAGACATGCTAGCAGCTATACCTGAATACCTTGTTGAAGGACTATACTGAATGATATAAGTAGAGAACTGTGGGCCAAATCTTTATCTTTAGGATGATAAATCTAATATTCTGATGAGTGCTATAGTGGATGTGTGATGATAGGCATGACTGGACACTCAGATTTCTGACAAATGTAGCTATTGTGTCTGTATCCAAATTTACCAGTTGTTTGGGCATTTGTTCAGATATCACTGTGTATATCCACCTTAAGACTGTTACTGACTTTTTCCTAACTTCTGAATCAAAATCACTGTTTCAAAAACTTTTGGTAGTTTTTAGTGTTATTGTTAATTCTAAACCTAAATTCCTATGACCCTGATGCAAATCCTTAACTTTTTTACATTGAATCATACAGTATATTGTCCAAAACCTTCAGATCTAATCACACAAAAAGGTGTAGCATTATCTTCTAGGAAGCTATTAGACAGCTCTGCCAGATCTTAGCACATGTCACTGCTGCGATATAGCAGTGGAGGATTTGAACGTCAAACACCTCCTTAGTACAGCATTTGAGATTTGATGTAGTTGGTGTCTGCTTGTTTCCATGCTGCTCAAGCATGATCCTACTCTAGTGAGTCACAGTTCCAATGTTCCTGTTCCAGTGAGTCACAGTTAAAATGTTCCCCCTTCAGTAAGTTACAGTTCCAATGTTCCTGTTCCAGTGAGTCACAGTTCCAATGTTCCTACTCCAATGAATTGCATTTCAGCTGTTTGTGCTTCAATGAGTTGCAGTTTCACTGTTCCTGCTCTAGTAAGGCTCCTACCCCAACTGCTCCTGTGAATTGCAACTCCTGCTCCAAGTGCTTCTGTAAATTGCAATTGCACAGCTAATGCTTCAAGTTCTCCTGTGAATCACAGTTCCAAATTTTGTTTCAGTTTATCTATTTGGAGCATCCTAGACACAAAATCTCAAGATTAACCAGCGTTTACCCAGCTGTGTCAAGTGGATTTATGCTAGAATGTGCTGGGTTGGCCCTAGGGGTATTTCAAGAGAGACCCAGAACCCTAAGGGTCGTTAAAATCTGAAAATAATGCTTTTTGATTTCAAGTCCCACTACAATATAATTAATAAATAAAATTAATTAAAACTAGACTAATTAAACAGGATAGACTAATTTGATTCTTGACTCAGTATTGTAGCCCAGATAGAGTTTGCACCATTTCTAACAATTCTTTTATTATTTTCCCAGTATCAAATCCTTTATTCTGTTCCTTGTACAGCATTGTTTTACTAAGGAACAAAGTCAAAAGCTTGATCAAAGTTTAGATATATTATAACTAAAGCAGGACCTAGCATAGGAATCCACTCCTATATACCCACTGATCTGAATTACTGCATGTATCAGATGCTAATGCATGAAATTTGCTCTATCTGTACATCAGTTGCATTGGCAATAAGCTGATGAAGTTTTTTAGACAGGAATAGTTCTTCATAAAATCATGATATTTTTTCTTGCTTTTTTAGCAATTACTTCCTCAGTTTCCATTTTTGCAGTCTTGTTTTGTTCTTAAATTTTGTAATTATCTAATAACACCTTAGCCTGTTCTTATTTTAACAGTTAGAATGCCCTTTTTCGTGGATAGCTAATAATACCTGCTTATTTTGCCACATTAATTTTATTTTTTTATAATTTTGTTAGTGTAATCTAAATACCTATAGCACTAATTATGCAACATGGTTTAAAAATCATTTCAATCAGTAGCGTTTTTGATGGCTTTATTGCAATTAATGGCATTTAAAGCCACACACTGTTGATGTTGAATTTATATAACCTAGCTAAAGTTCTCTCTCTCTCTCTCTCTCTCTCTCTCTCTCTCTCTCTCTCTCTCTCTCTCTCTATATATATATATATATATATATATATATAGTGTTTTTTTGGAAACTGCTTTTTTAAACAAATCTTAAATTATGACATGTTGAGATCAGTATCCCAATAACACAACATAATATAAGATGTCACCTCCCACAAAGGTTTCTCTACACTAACCCTTTCATTAGGGTCTGTACTGCATATTACTTTATTTGAATGGTATCTATATAATGGACAAGTACCATTTAGAATGCCATATGAGTTGTCCAAGTACAACTTTGACAATCTCCAGAATGGAACTCTGTCCATATCTTCCCTCTGAACCTTGTTACAATGATATAGAAATGCAGAAGGAGTAACTAAATTCATCATCTTACTGCCTTTCTGTAAGGGAAACCTGTGATTCACAGGATTGTACCAAACTAGTTAGTGGAAGACAACAAGATATACCACTGACCACCAATGGTTACTTATAAATGACAAATGACTATTTATCTAAACATTGTATAGATTGAATTCAAGATAAAGTTGGTAACATGTCTTTGAATCTTGAATGACTTTCCTTGCCTAGGAATGTGAGAGATTATTCAGACATTTTGTACATGCTGTGTGTATCTGAGAGTAGCTTTAATCTGCTATAATGGGCTTACTACATTTCATTATGTTCTGGAATTCAATAATTCACAGGGAGAACATGTGTGGCTTGACATTTCTTCTTCATCTGAAAGTAAAGTGCCCATAGGAGCAGTGGTGAAAGATTCTCATGGTACAGAAACATTGCTTGTTGATGATGATAACAAGGTGAGAATGGACATAATTTTTTGTTTAAATTTGAATAAACATTTGCTGAGCAGCACTCAAAGCTCTACATTGCACAGCAGATGTTTTTTATTGCACAGATGTTTCCTAGGCTTTGACTTGTTAAGCACTGTACAGCACACACTGTACACAAGTAATGTTATTGCCAGTTATTTGCCCATCTTGAAGGACCAGTAGCAATACAAAAATAAAAATTCTTATTTGGGTTGAAGTAGATGATGCGAGGTTGTTGTTAGCAGTGGCATAGAGATCCTGATAATATCTGTGCCTGGCAGGGTTAAAACTGACAGTGTGGTTATTTAGCTGGAGTTTGGGACCAGGGTTTAGGAGTGGCTGAAGAGCTTCGATGGGAAGGCCACTCCTGCACTCCATCCCAGGTTTTCCACTTAATAGAGTCACCTGATAAAAGCAGGTAAAAGAACTCTGCTAGAGAGAGAGAGAGGAGATGAAAGAGAGTGGAAAAGTCAGACAGGCTGTTGCAGCTCGGGTGTGGACCCCATCTGATCAATCCAGCTGGTAACAAACTTAAAAGTATTTTTTTGTTTCTGCTGATATTGACCAGGAAGACTGAAAACCATTGTTTGGATTTGTTATTTTTTTGTTAGGCTGAAGAAAAGCATATTTGTTTTGTTTTGTTTTTGTTCTGGATAATAAACTGGACTATATGTTCATTTGTTTATCGTTAGCCAAGTGTGCCTATCGTGGTTTGTTTTTACATAGCACAAGATCCCGGGTTTACACCACCTTTTAGACCCTTCAAAGCATGTATTGAATGTATAGTCCAAAACTTAAATTACAATTTAATTGGCAAAAGTAGTGTAAATGGCATGAGAATAACATTTCATGTGGAGTCAAGTTAAACAGAAGCCATATTATGATCAAAAATACTCTTTCCAATATGCTTTCCAATAAGCAAAAGAAGCATTTGAAATTGTTTTGTAATCTATAAATGGTCTAAATTAAATCATGTCTTACAAAATCTAAATACTCCACTGAAAAGAACAGTGAGTAATGTCAAATATTTTCTGGTTTCCTCCATATTGTTAGATATTGTTAGTTGAACCCTAGAACTGTATATTCTTGTAGCTTCCCAATCTGAATAGAGCACAGTTAATGTTATTATCGACATATTATGATATGGTTACCATTGTGAACTAATGAGAACTTAATTTCTTTGGTAATAAAGATTTTATGGTGTTTTTAATATAACAGAAACTTTGATTTGGGACAGCCTATGAGGTTTTCTTAATTGATTTTCAAGGATAAGTTTAATATTAATATATATATATATATATATATATATATATATATATATATATATATATATATATATATATGAAATATATAACAGAAATGAACTTTGTTTCACCACAATAATCATGAGTACTCTTCTGATATTACAGGAACACTGGATCTCTGCGCGAAACATTAGCAATCTGCATCCAATGCACCCTAGTTTGGCAAAAGGAGTTGAAGACATGATAAGGCTGGGGGACCTTAATGAAGCTGGCATTGTCCATAATCTACACATCCGATACAAAGAGAACAAGATCTATGTAGGACGCAGTCATTTTATGGGTGTACAGGATTACTGTATATCTCTTTTACAAAATAATACTGATTTGATTCCATGGACTCCTTTATAAAAAGAGCAGAATTTGTTGACTATATGGTTTGACACTAGAGAATATTTCCACCCCCTTTCATATTTTTACAACCATCTCCTACAAACTGTATATAACTGTTAGGTGTGGTCCCTTTAAGAGACCCTAATTTTCATGGAAAGTGAATTTACTATGGGTATTTACTAACATATTTTACCTACGTGTGGTTATACTCTGTAGGTTTCTCAGGGAGGAGAATCATTAAAAAAAAGCATGGGAAATCTTATCCAGATAGATATATAAATACCTGTATTGAGAATATAATAATTGTCTCTTACTCACTCTGAAATATAAGAACGATCTTGTTAAGAGATCCACTATAGCCAATCTGTAATTTATCCACTATTTTGTAAGTATTATAGATTATTTTCAGTGAGACAATGACTTGGAAGCTAATCGTATATCTTTATTTTAGACATACACTGGTGCTATTTTGGTGTCTGTGAACCCGTATGAGGAACTGCCTTTGTATGACACAGAACAGATACAGATGTACAGAAACCGACGCCTTGGAGAACTTCCACCCCACATCTTTGCTTTGGCCGATAGTTGCTATTTCAACATGCAGAGGAATAATTCTAACCAGTGCTGTGTTATCAGGTACAAGCAGAGAAAACAGAATTCAGCTTGCTTTGTATGCAATATATTCAATGTTAATTACTATTATATGAGATTTTTTTTAAGGAGAACTAAAGTGCTCATATGTCTAGGGGTGAAGGAGCCTGGGGAGACTAAAAATTTACTAAAGTTGAAAACTATTTTTTCCACTTTTTTGCTTATTTTTTGGCTGAAAATTGGTATGTTTTCTACCTTTTTGCCTGTTTTTTTATCTGATTTTTGACTTAGTTTTCAACTTTAGTAAATTTCGCCCTTAATATACTTATCTGTGGATGCCTTTTGTCCTCTACTGTCTCCTCCTTCTTGCTCAATCTGCTCTTCATCCTGCTGGTTCCATTGGCATGGCAATAATTCCATCATCATTACTTGTGTGTTCTTCCTTATTATTGCTAGCAGCAAGGCTACCTCAGGCCATGTGCACTGAAACAATCTGATTTGTTCATTACAAATTGTTACAATCATTAATTCTGAAAAATCACACAGTGTGATAATTATGAACTACTATTCCCTATGGCAGTGTTTTTCAACCTTTTCTCTTCAGGTGAACCCTTTGATGTTAAAAAATTTCTGGCGGAACCCCTAGAAACACGGAAACCCTAGAAATCGCATAACGCGCGTGACGTCTACATATCCAGCAGGTCACAGAGGGAGGATCCAAGACTGCGATCTCTCTCTGATGCGTCGGGTAATGATGCTGATTGCTAATAATGTGGTCTCGGTCCCTGCTAACAGTTATCTGACAGCGATCACTGTTAGCAGGGACAGAGACCACGTCATTACCCGGCTCATCAGAGAGATCTCAGAGAGATCAGAGAGAAAGTTGGTTGGATTGATGCAATCTCTCTGATGAGCCGGGTAATGATGCCGATCAACCAGTGTGTTGCGGAACCCCTGGGTTGTCCTTGCGGAACCCCGGTTGAAAATCACTGCCCTATGGCATGATTTACACAAGCCTTTGCAGTTGCCACTATCACAAACTACCTTGAGTTTGCTGGTTGAAGTTTTCTGTTGCAGTCTAAGGCTATAGCCTGCATTGTCTCAGGCCACCAAAATAGGAGGGCAGGTAGTGGCGGAGCTTGGGCCTGTAAGCACACAGGCACACTTTTGCATATACTTATGAAAGAGAGGGTAACAGTAAGGTAAACACAGCTTTGCTAAAATATTGCAAGTTGCTAAAAACTGTGTTTCTATAAAAATGTTTTAGTTGTTGCATGATTTGTAGCCTATAAAACAGACAGGTGTCTAAAGAGAAATCTGATAGCCATGATAAACTAAAAATGGTTTCTCTGTGCATAAATATTGTTACTTTTTAAGTGGGGAGTCTGGAGCTGGCAAGACTGAAAGCACCAAATTAATGCTACAGTTTCTGGCCTCAGCCAGTGGACAACATTCCTGGATTGAGCAGCAAATTCTGGAAGCTAATCCAATCATGGAAGGTAGGCAGAACTTGTTCCAAGTCCCATAAAAAGGTAACTTGCACAATGTTATATACCATTATGATTTAGCCATGTAACAAGGAGCCCATGGTGCACCTCCATACTACTATCTAATAATTGTTCTTAGTTCCAACACTTCTGTTTACCATTTTTATTTAATCACTTGCTTGTTTCTATTTCTTAGTTTATCTAAAGAAAGACAAAGTTGATATATATAAAGAATATCTTGTACTCTAAGGGCCTAATTCACCATCCTCCGAAGTGAGGTGCGAAGTGTTCGCCTCACTTTGGAATGACGGATATGCGCTCGCTGATGTCCTGCACGCGGACATCAGCGAGCGTATTAAAGGAATTCCAGTCTCAGCGAGAGCATTAGAGTTTCCTTGCCGAGACTGGAATCCCTTTAATGCGCTCGCTGATGTCTGCGTGCAGGACATCAGCGAGCGCATATCCATCATTCCGAAGTGAGACGAACACTCCGCACCTCACTTCGGAGGATGGTGAATTAGGCCCTAAATCAGGATGACTGTGCCCAATAGGCCACTATTAAGGCAGTAATACACAGTACAGTAAATTGATATAAACACTAGTTCTGATATCAGAACTAACCAGTTATAACTTCAAGCAACCATTGCTCCACTTTTCTGTTTAAAAACATAATTTTGAAACTGATGCTTCATTTTCTCCAAGCCACTTCTCTTAATTGCCTCTGCATCACTCAAACTGTCACTGTATCCTTCCAGTGAGTAAATATTTCAGAGTGGATCTTGGTATTTTTATCATGTCCATTATTACAATGCTGCAACCAGCTGAAAACTGACAAAAGGAAGAGTTGTTTACAACTTATTCTATCTTGTGACTAAATACTTTACATGGCATTAATGGAAATGTAGGCAATTTCCCATGAGATTTCTGAAATATGATATCACTGCAGTACCTACATTTAAGTGAAACAAAAGAACAAATTAACAATAACTGGTTCTTTTGCCAATACCCTCTTGTGTGTGGCATTATGGGAATGTAGTCTTTCTGAACAAGCTAAAGTATAACACAATCTTAAACTAAAATATAAAATAATACTCTTAAACTAAAATATAAAATAATACTCTTAAACTAAAATATAAAATAATACTCTTAAACTAAAATATAAAATAATACTCTTAAACTAAAATATTTTCGGTAATAAAATGTTACAAGCATGAGCAATAGGGTTAGAGGCCAAGGGACACAGTCAGTGTTTGAGGTTAAAAAAACAGTGTAAAAACAAAACTGGGAAGCGCTGAAAAATAAAACCTTATAATGGAAAAACAAAACACAGTCTCTTGAAAAACAGTCCAAATAGTTGATTGCAGCTTCTCTTATT
>WMED01023708.1:0-10180 GCA_019650415.1 Pipa parva
CTTCTGGCCACCCGAGGCTACCCCGTGAGAGGTACGGGGTACGTACTGAAAGGGTTAATCCAACAAACAGCACATACCACATTTTAATTCATATATTTATCTAACAGCTTTAATAGCTCTAATAACTTTTTGAATTCCAGCCATTGATGCAAAAGGTTTTTGGAATTCTAGGGTCACGAGTAGAGATAGCCGAATCGATTCTGACGAAGTGGAATTCGTTCCGGATTTCATAAAAAATTTGATTCGAACTTCAGGGTGATTCGATGAAACAATTTTTTTTTTAGGGATCCCTGGGACCCCCACACAACCCCCGATCCCCCCAGGTATCATTCAATGAAAAGCGGCTATTTAAATCATAGTCGGCAACAAGCGGCTATGATTTAAAAGCCAATTATTTCCATAGTGCTACTGCAATAGAAGCTCTATGGAAACAATTTGTTTTAAATAACTAAATTAAACCTAGCAAGGGTCCCTGGGACCACTACACCCCTTCCCTACCCCAGCGCTATGCAGGGGATCAGATAGCTAAGTGCAGGAAGTGGCTGTATTATAGCCGCTTCTCTGCACCTTACCCCCTGCCCGAGTGACTCCCTGCAGCCCTGGGCTGCAATAATAGATAAAAGGAAAGGGTCCCAGGGACCCCTCTAGATGGGATTTAATTAGTAGACCATCCCTATTGCCTCCATTTATGTCAATTTGCCTATAAATAGCTGTTTTTTTTACTCAATTCATCACAAATTAATTCGGGACGAACCGAAGTTTTGGTAAAAATTCGGCGAAGCAGCCGAATTGAATTTTTGAAAAATTTGGCCATCTCTAATCACGAGTCTTAATAAATAGATCAGTTTAGATTTTACCTGCACTTTTTGCTACCTGGACTTCATAATACATTTCTGTTAAAGTGGAATATAATCTGATCATAAAAAACAAGAAAAGGAACTGTTTGGAACTGAAAAAAACTCACCTTGAGAGGAAGATCACACTTTGCAATGAAAATGATTTATAAATTGTTTTACCATTATTATTTAAAAAAATAAAATAAAATTTAGGGAAGACCATAAAGGAGGCTTAATTCAACACCACAAATACATTGTCATGCAAATTCTTAAACTACATATGTGCAAATAGTTACTAGACTGCATCAGCTGTAAACCTTTAGAAAGGAATTCTTATGTGTGCATTTTACCTAAAATAAAATGTGTCTAGTTGCATTTTGTGCTATATAATGACAATGTATTTATATGACCTATATGTATTACTTTCCTACAGCGTACTCATCTCATGGGGAGCAGACCTCACCAAATGCACTGACTTTAAGTGGCCAATTTAAAGCTCCTAACAATATGACACTAGCAGAGCAAAAAAACATTACTTTTTATGTACCCATCTGCCACACATGCAGATTACGCCTTCCGATGCTGAGTTTCAGGGTCTCTTCTTTATTATACTTACTAATTTCACACAAACCAATATAAAGCCAACAGGAAACTTCTTCAGTACTATCAATTTTTACTTGTTTTGTCGCTCGTTTATGTAGGTTCATGAACACTTCCTATTATGCCCAAACGTGCAGTGATCATGCTGGTAGCTATTTACAGTATGATGAAGAAGCAAATATGAACTCCAAGATAACGCTAATCAGAAATTCAAGAAGATATGATGGGCTATGTAAGGGACAGCCCTAGCCTACACAATATTTAATGCTTATATGCTTAAACTCCACATAGAAGAAAAATAGATTTTTGGACCACATCTGAGTAATTATATTTCTAATTTTTTTGGAAGACCACTTCACACATGCTAGCTTATTGTAGGATGGAAATATATGTTGATATTACAAGGTTTTTATTCACAATTGATCTGGTTTATATAGAAGTCGATTTCAGGTGATAGAACACTGATCTTAAAAAAAAACTAACCAGTCTCCACTGAACATTTTCTGTATCAAGATTGCAAAGCTTGTGGTGGAGGGTGGAACTGGTACTAGTTGGGTGGGGTGAGTCTGTTTTCCGACTCCAGTTTCACAATACACAATTTCATGGAACTGTTAAAAGCAAAACCTTAGGGTGAAAGGGAAAATATACATACCATTGCTTCCACACAGGGAGTCATGTGAGATGACTGTGGAAGAGGGATTCCCCCTGTTTTCATAAGTAGGTCATGTGTTTTGTCTGAAGCATCTCCTTATTCCTCCATCCCAGTATATCCACTGAAGATGGTAATGATTTTCGCTAAAAACTGGTGTCTGGGGAGGGAAACATGCTTAAAGCTAGGTATTCCTGACCTGCTGGCCAGGGATAATTTTGATTCAGCCCAACTCCAGGACCTATGTTGGTATCAACAAGGAACTCTAAACTAATATATCACTTTATCTTTTTTTTTTTGTGCACAAAAAAACAATCTATGGCTGATCCCACAGGTGGATCATGGTAAACTTTACAGACTCCCAACTAAGACTCACCAATACCAAGGAGTAAATCCTAGAGATATTCTGTTGGTCTGGGGTACATTAGGAAATACAAAGGTTCTGTGAACCATGTCTGTGTTTGAGATAACTGTTTGTACACCATACTACAGAAGTTAGTGTGGTTATCATTTATAGAGAGTCTTATAAACGATTGCTATAGATATGTTGTAACTCCTGGTGAGGACTTCTAGGGAGCACCAACACATTCTGGTGACATTAGACTATGTTTGTTATTAACTGTTATTCATAAACTATTCCTTGAAGGAACACCTCAAAGCTTTTGCTAGAGAGCTGGCCAGATGTTCTCACATACAGGTAATCAGGCTAATGTTAAAACTGTTAAGAAGTGCACATCTTCACACATCTTGCATAGCCTCTGCAAACTGCCAAATCCATGGAGAGGTTTAACAAGAACTTAAAGACCCTAGTAGCAAAAGATGAAAAAAGCAGTGATTGTATTTTACCATATTTGCAATAGGGCAGGTACTCCAAACTTTGTTTTCTACTCATTTGAGTTAAGGTATGGGAGACACCATAGAGGGTTACTGAATATTTCTAAGGAAACTTGAGAACAGGCAATGACCTCCATAGAAGTGTTGCTGAGCATGTTGCACAAATGGATGACAGAGTTAAAAAAAGTATGTCTTTCTTAGAGAGCTTTTAAAAATAGCAGGCAAAAATTGGCAAAACAAGTTCAATCACTAGTATTGTTTTAAAGAGTGGGGGTGTCGGCAGTTCAGGTAGTAAGTTATAATCTTCAGTTTTTCTCTGAACTTGGCAGTTTAATTGCAAGTTTCATCATCAAACAACATGACATCTTCACTGTGTGGTAGTAATATGTGGTTTCCTTAATGTTTGTGTTTATATAGGTTCTATGTATAATTATGTTGGTAGCTGATTGGTTGTTGAATCTCAGAGACTTCTGTTAGTATGGTTATGACTGGCTAGTTCTTGAGGGTGTATTAAATTGCTAAATTGTGTATGTCTTCTTACAGTAAGTCATTCACTCGCATAAGGTTCATATACTTTGTCTAAATCTATATCTGTTTACTGATCTACTTGATGAATACCAAGCCTCTAGAAATTCCCTAGCCTGTTTGGTCTTAGCCTGAGTAAGTACTTTAATATTGTCAAGATCAAACATGTGTCCTTCTTGCTCTTGATGAATTGATATTAAGGAGAATCTGTCATGTCTTTTGATAGCCAGCAAGTGTTCGTGAAGTTGTGTAGGAAGTTTTCTTCCTGTTTGTTCAATGTAATGTTTTTCACAATCCTGACATTGTATCTTGTATATTACGTTTCTCTTATCTTTCATTTCAATTATATCCTTTGGTCTTGATAATAGCTGTCTTAGATTAGTAGTTGGTTTGTGAGTTAGCATAATTCCATGTGGTTGGAGGAGTCTTGTTGTCATTTCTGACATACTCTTAATATATGGTAAGGTAATACGTCTGGTTGACTGTTCGGAAATGTTTTGTATTCTTTCTTTCTTGACAATACAGCGTCTGATGAAATATCGTGAATAGATTGAACAAGTATTTCTCTTCACTCGTTCTGAGTTCTGAAGCACTGCAGTGTGTCTTCACTCGTCGGAATAAGGTTTGCACACAGCTTCTTTTGTGGTAGTTTGGATGTTTGTTGTTAAAACTGAGAATTTGGTCAATGTGGGTCTGTTTTCGGTAAACTGATATATCTAGTGTCCCCTCTGACTTATGTGTGACTATTACATCTAGAAACAGGACTTTATTGTTTTGTTCAACTTCTATTGTAAGCTTGATACCATCAAAAATACTATTGATAATTTTATGTGTCTCCTCAACTTCAGAACGTTTCAATATGACAAATGTGTCATCTACATATCTACTCCATAGTCTGTTCAATGACATTTACAGTATGGTGTCACAAGTGGCTCTGTTTGCGCTGCTCGTGTCTTGCAGGTGCTTCTGATGCTGATAAGCATGGGTTCTAAGCCAATTTATATTTTAGAGTTCTAGATTTAATATGGAGCATTGTGTTATCACAACATTCAATTATCTATGTCAGAAAGGGATATTTAACCCTACAGATCTTCAGCCTGGTGTTTCTACATTGTCACTGTGTGCCTGATCAGCCTTTTTCTATACTCTATGCTGGTCTTAAAGGGATCTGCAGCTCCTAAGTGTCTCTTCACAGTCAGCACTGCAGCTTCAGCCTGCCAGCTCCAAGTACATCTCAGTAGCAAACCAGTGTTTCCCAGAAGAGGATTTCCAGTCCTACGATGCCTTAAAGGGTGTGGTTTTCCAGTATCAGTGCATTCCCAGTGGTGCTGTGAGTTATAGTTCTAAAATGCTGCTTCAGGTGATTCTGTTATATCTGCTGATTCAAGTTTCTACCAGTGTTTCAAGTGAGTCATATCCAGCTGCCATCAGTGGGGGGTTAACTTGAGGCCTGCTGCAAAGACCATACCCCTTTGTGGGGGTTTTAGGGTGAAGACCAGGTGTCAGGACAGGCACCAGTACTGGAGTGAGGAGAAAGAGGAAATAGCTAATAACTGTGCAGTGTGTGAGTACTGGGTAGAACCTAAGGTGCGGACTCTAAGGCACACCTGGTTTTCACCTAGAGCCCCCACAAGGAGGTTAGGGCTTCGCCGCGGACTACTAGGACTACTATGCACAGGAGCACTTGATATACACAGGAAAAGATGGTCAGGATGAATAGCAAATGTCAGGGCAGGCGTAAAGAGTCAGGGTCAGTGGACAAAGCTAAAGGTCTAGGCAGGTGGAATATTATCTTGAACAAGGGACAGGCCAGAGTCATACATGGGAAATCGGAACAGAACATAAACGCACCCAAGCACATAAAGAACTGTATAATCGGGCACAAGCCTTAGCATCTGATTGGTTTATATAGGAGCCTGTGCGCGAGTTGCAACGCCACATCTGCATCCGTTTACGTCACACACCAAAGGGGATTTAGGCACCAACTGCACACGATGCCTGCAACTACCCAGCCCCAGGAAAGATGGTGACCACAACAGACACAGACGCTGAGCCCTAACGAGAGAATACAGGTAATTATGTCTCCTAACCAAACGTTTCCTAAAACCAGGGCCTCCATAGGCTCTGCACCTCAGTGTTAACCAGTGCCAACTCCAGCTGTGGGAGGCAGAAGCCATACTAAATTTAAAATATGATTTTACCAATAAACCGTGAAAGAACTGTGAAATATCCTTTTGTTTAAGTGCTCAGCAACTCAGTTCTGGGCTGATTTAAAAGTAACTGGTACTTTCTCACCCGCACAAACATAGAAGTTCAAATATTTTTTAAAGAGAAACAATGATTTATTTTCTGACCTACCATGTTAGGGCTGATGTAATAAAATATGATATTGTAACTGAACCCTTTGTGAAAGTAATATTTATTAGACAAGCAGACAAGCAACTTCTGCTAAAGTGTAGTTTTGGAATTAGGGTTTTAATTCAACAATTTCTTACTAAGTGGTCCAGTCCGATTGTATTCATTCCGAAGTCATACAGGAACCTCAGGTTCTGAAATATAATCGAAAAGCTTACACGTAAGGTATTAGAAGTAATGTAATGATGAACAGTTCCCAGTAAAAAAACAACTCCTTAAACTATAAATAAATGTTGTGAAGTGCCCCTAATGGGAAATTCCAATTTTCTGTAATGGGAAAAACTGTTTTTTGTCACCCCAGAGGGCTTGTTTCAATATACTGTGCTTTCCTTTGGGTTAGATGAGGCCACTGCTACATTTCAATGTATAATAGGATTTTATCTTCAAGCCCCATAGGAATTATGCTTCTTCTTATCTGGGTGTTGTAGTCATATTTAGGCAGGATACTAAGACTCATTTTGGAAAGGTACAGGCCTTCTGAATTCCCTGAGAAAAAGGTAGCTTAACTGCAAATCCAATGAAATATGTTTTTGGTTTACAAGGGGCTAATATATATATTAGTCAAGGGTGAAATCATATCCCAGATTAATAAGGTTTATACCATCCAGTATTGTCCCTGAAATCAGTCTAAGAAACAAGTCAGGGCTTTCTAGGGAATTGTGGGATATTACAGAAAGTTTGACCCATTTATGCAACCATAGCAGCCCCATTGACAGATCTTACAAAGAAATAGAAGTATCATAGTGAAATTAAACCCTGAAGCAAAGAAAGTTTTTCAGAAACTAAAGATTATTATTATTCTCTACAACTGTCCAGTGCTGGTAGCACTGAACTTAAAAATTACTTCATTGTCCAAATGGACACTTTGGATTTTGGCCTTGGGCCAAGGACACCTTACAATATAATTTATTGTGGTGCAGATTTATTATTATAAATGATCATTTATCAAATCACCTTATGGTTATTGACACTACAAGATTACAAGTTTCAAGCATTTCACAGGCCAAGGTTGCAGCAAGGTAATGTGAATCATCTGCAGTTTGTACATTGTCTGATTGGAAAAAGTGCTCCCTCTGGTAAAGATGAGCAAAAATCTAACCCTAACCCTAACCATTTACCCCCAAAAGAGGGTAAGAACTTAGCTGAGAGGGAAACCCAGCTGGTAGCCCCCAGGTTAACTCCCCTCCCCCCCCCCACTGGTGGTAGCTGATGGTTGCAATGACTCAGGAACACTAGAGTGGCTAAACTATAACACAGGGTGACTGTAAATCAGGACTGTGATACACACAAAGAGCAAACAGATAAACTGTAACACAAAAGCCTGTGGATCAGAAAAGCAGGACTGCATTAGGAAAAGGAACAGGAATGCTGAAGTGCAGAAATGTTGAAAATCAGATCTTCAGAAGATCCCATTACACTTTGGGCTGAAAAATGTAAACACCTGTCTCATCCAAGCACAAACAAAATGCAGCTTATGGGCAGCTTTTGCTGCAATTGGCTGACAATCAGATCCACTGATAGGCTACAACTAAATAGAAACACATGTGGAAGACAGGTGAGTTCAGGTGTGTGTTTTATATTATAGAATGGTCTTTATCAGACCTGATGCCTCAGAGCCAGACTACCCTGGTTTTAATCCTGGAGAGAGATAAGTAGAGATTAAAGCCTGTATGACAAAGGCTTCCTGTAGGTGTGCAATAGGATTGGTTGTCTAGCAATGCTACAGAAATAACTATATAAAGAAGAAAATTAAAGGGATGGTAGTGCGGTGGCGCAGCAGAGCCTTGCAGCGCTGAGGTCCTGGTTTCAATTCCACCCTGGATTTCATCTGCATGGAGTTTGTATGTTCTCCCCGCACTTGCGTGGGTTTCCTCCAGGCACTCTGGTTTCCTCCCACAATCCAAAAAAACATATGTGTGTGTGACAAATTAGGGAAACTAGATTGTAAGCTCCATGAGGCAGGGACTGAAGTGAATAATGAATCTCTGTAAAGCGCTGTGTAATAGTAGCGCTATATAAGAAAGAATAAATAATAATAATATATCTGGAGTATGTTACCCTAGTGGTGTGTAAGGGTACCTTCTGTTATAGGGTATAGTAGAGCTTGCCACAGGCATTTGAGGCGTGGTTTACATTAGCACCTCCAGCATGATTAGAACCAGGAACTTGCTGCACTACAGGTAACAGTTATACCATTACTCCAATTGAGCCTGTGTTTCCAAGTGAGCTATCCAATACATTGATGCTAATTTAGCTTGCACACTTGGTAATGGGTTAAATGGCCTTTAAATATGAGGTAATTTCCTCTTCCTTTAGTCTCTGCCCAAGCTGGTTTTCCTGTCGTGAAGTCCTGCTGAAGCTCTTGTTTCTATGTTATTGACCTTGGCTCATTTGACTTTGCTGTTTTTCCACTATCCCTGACATTTGGCTTAGTCTGACTGTTTTTTCTGCTCTCCTTATTTTCTTGGCACGGCTCTCCTGTCTCCTCCCTTGTTAGTCCGCGCACCTCAGTTTGGTCCTTGCTCATTCCTGCTGGCTTGCTCCGGTGCTCTAGCGTTTCTGCAGCAGTAAGTCTGGGGCCCCGAAAGGGCACAGTGAAAACCAGAAGATTGGGGTTTCCGTCCCAGTTAGTTGTGCTGCAGGTTCCACCTTGGGTCTAGTTTCAGGCAGTAACCTAATAGTTGCACTGGGATAGTGAAAGGTGAACTTCTAAAGAGTTAAGTGGACATCCTGTCTCATTCACTGTAATAGCGATCATGGAATTTTTTCAAAATGGAAATTTTGATTTTTCTGGTGATTGTGGTTCTTTAAATATTCTTAGTAGTCTGCAAAACAATGCTTCATTTTGTTCTGAAATCTTCCAATCCTAATGAATTTTAAAATACAAGAAAAAATAAAAATGCTGAATTTTGACAGCTCTCAGAATCATTGAAGGAAATGTATTCCGGGAAAGAATGTTTCCCAAAAAAGCTTTTACTGATAAATATTGGCTTACTCTGGGTGGAATAGGATATATCTCATCTAATTCTTATCTATCTAGGCAACAGGAACATACACTGCCTCTGTACACTGCCATTTTAAAAAGAAATATCTTCTTTATTTATTATATATGTTTAGAATATATGTGTAACAAGTATATCCACCCATGCTAATACAGTGCAGACAAAAACATTCTATTTTCCTTTATTGTGTTTGATAGCAGACACGCTTATTCTTGTAATATCAACCACACTTGTACATGGGCCACCGGGAGAACTGGGTGGAAGTTTCCTTTTCATCAGGAAAAATCTCCAGTTAAACCTCAGCAGGGTCGGCTCTCCCATTAGGCAGTGTGCATTTTTTTTTTTTTTTATTACTAGCGATGTTGGAGGTGAGGGGGGTTCGGGGCAAGGGGGGCGGCACGGGGTGCCTAGGGTGCCAATAGGGCCAGAGCCGCTACTTAACCTAAGCAAGAAAAGCGCGATTATGATCCACAAAAGGGATGTAGAGGGGGAAACGGAATATTTTCAGTAGCAAGCAGTGATAAATAAGCTCTTTAAATGAAATGACGAAATGTTTAAGAGCAGGCAGTAAATGTCCATGTAAAGTCATCTTTCACTTTGGTTAAATAAAATAAATGGATGACGCTATCCATGTTTTCTAAAGAAAAGTATTATATGCAGGGTTTTCAAAACATAGTTTCTTCATATTCTTTGAAATTACAATTCATTTTACAAAGGGTAAAGGCAGATAGCAACCTATTACTAAATAATCCACCACCTGCTCATTTAAAGTGCACCTGTCACCTCAAAACACTAAGACTAATTTAAGTTGTACTAATGAAATAAATGTTTATGTAAATATATATGTATTAAATAATGTACCTTTATACAGCGTTTCTCTCTGCCATCTTCCCTGTCAGCCCGACTTTTCTTTCCCAAGTCGGGTCGGGTGGGGCTAAATTGGTGATTGACATTATAGCTCCTCCAATCAGATCCCTTAAATCACGATCTAGCAGGGATCTGATTGGAGGAGCTATAATATCAATCATCATTTAGCCCCGCCCCTGCTTGGGAAAGAAAAGTCAGGCTGACGGGGAAGATGACAGAGAAAAACACTGTATAAAGTTACATTATTTAATACATATATATTTACATAAACATTTATTTCATTAGTACAACATAAATTAGTATTAGAGTTTTTAGGTGACAGGTGCACTTTAAGCAGGGCATAAAACTAGGAGGCGAAGTATATGTACCTAGATAGTCCATAGCTTTATTTGAAGCCTGACTTCTGAACATCAGCAACAGTCAGAGCCGGCTCTGGCCCTATAGGCGCCCCC
>WMED01023709.1:0-11122 GCA_019650415.1 Pipa parva
CTCTCACAATGAGTAGTCAAGATTTTTTTTAATGTCCCATTTAATGTCTGTACTCTTACTATTGAGAGCATTGCCCAGTCAATTATAGTAAAGGTATCTCTAAGCTGACTAAATTTAGCCTTTTTACAGTTAAAACTTTGTGTCCTCATGAAAACAAGTCCCATTAAAGGTCAACTGTAAATCTATGATATTATGGTCACTATTTCCTAGGTGCCCCCCAATTTCCTAGGAACCTTTGCTTTGTTTTTACCTCTTATTAATTGATATATCTATTAAAGAAATCATGCCTTACCTCTTAAATCAGCAGGGCTCCCTATCCCCCTTGTAACTGCTTTCTCCTTCTGATAACTTTCCCTACTCATTATAGCTGACTTCCTCTCTGCTCATCCGACCAAATAGGCGGACAAAGAAGTTAAATCTCTGCATGCTCAGGAACTTTATTCACTAGAGAGGAGCACCCCTGATTCTGCTCAAAAAGGCGCTTCCTGACAAAATCTATGTTGTCACTGGGGAGGCGGGGATTATCGGCACTACACAGAAAGCGCCTATACACAACTTCTATGGGAGGTACACTGAATCAACAACAGGCAAGTTAGAGGGGGGATATTGAGCAATGCTTAATTAAGAGGTAACTCTGGATTTCTATAATCGATATATCAACTGATAGGTTAAATATACTTTTTGTATAGACAGGGTTACATATACTTTAAAAAGAAGCTAAAGAATCATTCTAAATTACAGTCAGACTCATGCTTTAGTAATACCTCCTACATTATATTCGTTACATATCTTTACTTTAAATTATCAATCTGTGACTAAATTGTTTATTCTATACATATTGCAATCATTTTTAAAAGCATGCCTTTCAGAAGGAATTACTTTACCACTTCTATTTCACAGTTTATTGCCCACTGTCCTGATTAGTATGTTTAGTGAACTTAAACAGACATGATGCAAAGCCCCATTAGATCTGAGTGAATGGACCCTGCAGAAGCTGGACCAGGACTACCAACAGGGGGGGTACAGAAGGTACTGCTGTGGGGGGCGTCACCAGCTCAGCAAACCATGGGGACCATAAAGACAGACATATGTAGACTTCAGAGAGAGAGAGTATTGCAAAATTTAACAGATGGCTCATTCGGTACTAAGCAGTGTAACTGGGAATTTTTCAGTGTGAATGGGGTGTAAAATCATGTTGGGGGCCCTGTGACTTCTGATGGCAGCCCTGGGCTAGACTTACAGGTAGAAAATAGAATCCTCTTTTAAGAGGGAGTACTATGGGAAAGTGCAACTGTAGGTCAGTGTCACAGCCTTCTGTCTGAAGAATTTTGAATCATTCCCCATGTCTCCAGGGAGCCTTCTAACAATGGGGTGTTTTCAATAAGTGACATCACCAGCTTTCCCCATTAACGGAGATAGATGTACTGGTCCGAACTGCTCCTAGTGCTTAGCTACTGAAAGCATAGCTTCAATAGAAGATGTAGCAGACCGTGTGAGACAAAGTAGTGGCCATCTCAGAGTCCCCACGGGAGTGATGGAGCGAAAATCTCCCAAGACAGTGATGGACTGCATTCTAGTTACAGTTAAAGTAGCCAGAATAAACCCTCCCCCTTCATAAGATCCATTGGGAAGATATTTCTGAATTCACCATGGCCAGGGCTGGGCCAAGGGGTTGGCAGCCGCCTACTGTGCTGCTGGGGTGGGGGTGGGGGGGGGGGCACTATCTTGGTGTTTGCCCCCTACTTTTCCCTGTCCCTGCTTACCTCTTCCCTGGCCCGGCTATGTCTGTTATAGCACTACAGCGATCCTTCCCCCAGTGCTGCCTTTAATTTTCTGTGATCAACTCACTTATTCCCACTGAACCCTAATAGTACCACTGGAAAATAGGGCCACATACATTCTACCACTAAAAAGTGCCTGTAGGTGTCATTTTCAGTGGCAGCGCATGGTGTGCCATCAACATTAAGAAAATTTGCCTTACTGTGCTGAACTAGGATAACCCTGATCTCTGCCTATTTTTCCAGTCTAAGAGACACCCTTCTCTGTTGCAAGCAGGCTGCAACACTGCCAGACACAAATAAACACTACACCTTCTCAAATCAATCATTTTATCTCAGCCTCAATTACACATTAATGATTGCAAGGTTATGTCTAAGGAAAACACATGCTTACAACCAGTGTGTTTAAATATAAAAAAAGCAGACTTAAAGTGATACTGATATATTTTTTTTCCCAATAGGAATGCTTATGGCCATTAGTTTAAGTGTAATTTATTTCAGCTTTGTCTAATTTTGCATCAGTGCTTAACAAATGTAGATGCCTAAGATGAATGTAACAATATGGGGACTTATATACTATGATGATACGATTTAGATTACCCCATGTAATAGAGTTCAAGTTATGTTAATACTCAGATTGTCATTCAGGAAGTAATTAGCTGCTTTCACTGCAAAATGCACTTTAGATTAGATTAGTTTATTGTCACTGAATAAGTACAGAAGACACACAAATCAGTGAAATTACAGGTGCATCCAATATGAATGAACAATAAATATTATTAGTGACAGTAATAAATATATAAATAGTTTTACAGTAAAGTGCATTGATATGGATGGTAACATTAATAATAGGCACCAAAAAAAGAGGACATAGTTGCATGGATAGCGGTAGTAGTGGAACCAAGGGAGGGGGTGGGGGCCAGAAGGGAAGTACACAATAGATAGTGTTCAGATAGGGAGAGATTCATTCTGATGATAGAATCAGGAAAAAAAACTTTCTTAGTCTGTTTGTCCGAGAGTTTAGACACCTGTATCGTCTCCCAGATGGTAGTAAGGAGAAAAGTCTGTGGTTTGGGTGATGGGCATCAACAATGATATTGCATGCTCTGGACAGGCAGCAACGTCAATAAATATCTTAAGTGGAAGTCAGTTGGGTGCCAATGATCCCTTTGTGCTATTTTGACCACCCTTTGAAGTGCCATCCTGTAAGCAGCACTGCCGTTACCAAACCAGAGGGTTATGCAGTATATCGGTATACTCTCTGTGGAGCACCTATAGAAGTCTGCCAGAATTCTAGTGCTGACAGTCTCTTTTGAAGCACCTGAGAAGATAAAGCCTTTGATGAGCTTTGTTTAGAGAATTCGAGGAATGTAAGGACCACGTTAGATTGCTGGATATGTGGACGCCCAAGAACTTAAAGCTGTCCACCCTATCCACCTCAATATTATTGATTAGGACTGGGGAATGCTTGTGTTCATTGTTTCGTCTCTAGAAGTTGATGATCAGTTCCTTAGTCTTCTTGGCATTCAGAGAGAGGCCACTAAGTTATGTACATTTTTCATGTAAGCCGCTACATTGTCACCCTTGATGCGGCCGATGACAGTGGTGTCATTGGCAAATTTAATAATATGGTTTGTGTTATGAATAGCAGAGCAGTCCTAGGTAAAATGGGAGTAGAGGAAGGGACTTAATACACATCCTTGAGGTGCTCCAGTATGGAGACTGATAACAGAGGAGACAGAGCTGTTCAGTCAACGAACTGTCTTCTATCTGTCAGGAAGTCAAGGATCCAGTTCAGCAAGTATGAGTCGATGCCAAGTTGTTCCAGTTTAAGGATAAGCCTGAGTGGCATGACTGTTATTGAATGCAGAAATGAAATTGATGAACAGCATCCTGATGTGTGAGTCTTTTCCCTCAAGGTGTATTAAGGCTGAGTGCAGGGACGTGGCTATGGCATCTTCCATAGATCTGTTCTGCCGGTAGGCAAATTGGAAAGGGTCAATAGAGGCAGGGAGGCTTGACTTCAGTTGGAGTAGCACCAATCTCTCCAGACCCGGATGAGAAAGTGGGATAGCCTTATAAGCATCTGCGACATTGGTGTAGACAAGAATTTTGATGCATTCTTGAGATCACAGTTTTTAGATTGGCACTGTTAAAGTCGCCTGCAATAATGAAAACTCCATCAGGATTCACATGTTGTGATGAATTTATGGCAGATTTGAGGTCCTTCATAGCAGAGTTTGCATCAGGGGGGGACATATACAACACTAATAACCACATATGAAATCTCACGTGAGAGATAGAACGGACTGTACCTGATGATGTTGAGTTCCTGGTCAGCAGAGCAGTGGGTCTTTATGGTGATTGCATCATTGTAGCAGGTTTTGTGGATGTAGGAGCAAACACCACTCCCAGTTTTTTATACCTGTTGATGCTCTATCTGCTCTTAGAAGAATGTAGCCATGCAATTCAACAACACAGTCACGAATGGAGTCATTCAGCCAGGTCTCAGTGAAGAGGATGAGGTTACAATCCCCCATTGTTTTCTGGGCTGTGATCCAGACCTTCAGTTTGTCCATTTTGTTGGGGAGAGAAATTACATTTGCAAGTAGGATGCTGGGGAGTGAGGGTCTGAAGGGATTAAGATGCAAGTTAGTTTTCAGTCCCCCCTCTTTTACTTCTTTTTTTTATAGTGTAATCTGCAACCTTTCCACCAGGTGTCGCTGCAGTTACTCATAGTTCCATTGTTCCAGATGCTATTTTTCCTGTAGGGTCCTTTAGGAAGATAGGGCCTAACAGGCCTAGTACCTGATGATCCACGGACACATAAGTGAGGGCCAGGGGACTCAGTAGACGACCAAACAAGGCTAGCAGGACTATCTGCAACAATATTCCTGTAGGTAGACAACAGTGCAGACCAATCATATCTGATGACTTTGCTCACCTCAGTGGGGGTTTGCTTCAACAGATTCATTGGTACTTGTGACTCAGTTTGTCGCGTTTCTAACTGTATTAGTGGTTGTGGTGGTTCTGGTAGTCGGTGAAGATGTGACTGAGACCAATCTTGTCGCTGTACTTGCGATGTAGAGGTTAGCTCATGTGGCTGCAGTCTTTCCTGTAGGCCTAGACACGACCACGACCTTTCTGGATGCACGGTTCGCACGTGAGTTCAGTGCATTGGTTCCTGTGGAGATTTATGTTGTGACTGTGACTGTAATCCATGTTCGGTTTGCGACTGTGACATGAAAATATTGCACTCGCACCGCCGCCATCTTCCTAGCATAATGAGCATAACTCTACCAGCCCTGGTAATGCCCTGAGAAGATGATGCCTCATAAGCTCACATAGAGCTTCATCAGACCTCTTTTCTGCTGCCTTGTCTTGAGAACCCAGGGTCATGAGGCTGTCAGTAAAGCAGAAGCATGCTGAGTAGTAGGCAGGAAGCAGTGAACCGATTACCCAGATTACCATTTACAGTATAAATCAGAAAAAAAACACTTCCTCGTTCCTTCCCCATGGGAGTAAATAGTGGGAAACTTGTTGCACTTTTGACCTGCCACAATGCTGTGTTGAAAGATGTCTGGTCTGGGAGACTGTAGGAGCGGAACACGGAAGCAAGGTCCACTAACTGTGGCACTACCGGTAATTAAATATGCAGTGTTTTTAATGAAAGTCATAAATTAAGCCCAATTTTTGAATTGAATTGAAGAAAATACATTAACTAAAGATATACATGCCAACATATAGCCATCTGGAATATTCAGATTTTCTTCCATTCGTTGTGGGGAGTTAAAAAAAACTGGCCAAGCCCACTTTCAATAGCTCAAAACTAGAACAGCTCAAGTTTTACAAGAGACTGTTTGTATCTACTGCAACAGCAGTGTTTTTCATTATGGCATTAGTGAAAATGTATCTGTTATAATGCTATATATACTGTATATATATATTAACGTGCAATGCGCATGCCCTAGCAGCTAATTCTGGATCCAGATCACTTTTCTCAATACGAAATGCTAAAAGTGAAACATACTGTATTTCCTAATAATAAATATAGTGTGCAGAGCAGAGGAAGTACCTGAAAGAGGGCAGCACCAATAAGCAAGCAGTGGAAGAGGTGTTCTCTTTCTACTGCCGATTTGGCCATCAGAAGTGGTAAGAACTCTCTACATAGTTTCATGGTCAATAAGTACAATACCTGCTTTGAATATACAAACCTAAAGATGCTGTTTAGATTTCCTATCAGACATACCCCAGAGGCTTGGCAAATAGCCCCACAGACATTACCCCAGATGTTATGCAGTGCCCCAATACACATGACCCTGATGTTATGAACTGCCCCTATATACCCTACATGCAGTCCGCACTTTGTCCCCACACATGTCCGGGTGATCTGCACTGCCACCATATGTCCCAAATGCTCTGTACTGCCATAGACACATGCCGCCAGTGCTCTGCACTGCTTCCCACATAACCTGATATTATGCACTTTTCCACCCACATCAACCATATGTTCTTCACTCTGCCCATGCACATGCCCAGACATTCTGCACTGGCATTCCTTCACATGTCCCAGATACTCTGCACTGCCACCTACATGCTTAGGAACTGTGCCCCCTATCCCCTACATGCTCTGCATTGTTCCTTGTACATGCCTATATACTCTGAAGTACCCCCTTCCCAAGCTTTAGTGGCCCAGAGTCCTATTCAAGGAGGCCTGGGGACAGGGCATATTGACACAATTCATGTCACAGTGAAGTCAGGGCTTAATGACAGATATGCCTCTAAGGCTCCCACAACTAAACCTGCCTGTACTTTTGGCAGTGGTGGCCAGGAAAGACAGTGCAGACAGAAGGCAGCAGACCTTGGGAGTGTGATTGCAGGTGTAAAAGATGGAGCTCTTCCAGCACCTTAGACAACTGCCCATGAGCTGGACCCGGTGTCAGCGGATTTCTTTCTATTACCCATCATGTATATCATGTATAATGATCAATCCAAACAACAAATAAGGTACAGTTATTAGGATAAGGTACGGTTATTAGGATAAAGTACATTTATTATAATAAGGTACGGTTATTAGGATAAGGTACGGTTATTAGAATAAGGTACGGTTATTAGGATAAGGTACGGTTATTAGAATAAGGTACAGCTGTTAGGATAAGGTACGGTTATTAGAATAAGGTATGGTTAATAGAATAAGGTACAGTTATTAGAATAAGGTACGATTATTAGAATAAGGTACAGTTATTAGAATAAGGTACAGTTATTAGAATAAGGTACGATTATTAGAATAAGGTACAGTTATTAGAATAAGGTACGATTATTAGGATAAGGTACGATTATCAGAATAAGGTACGGTTATCAGAATAAGGTACGGTTATTAGAATAAGGTACAGTTATTAGGATAAGGTACGGTTATTAGAATAAGGTACGGTTATTAGGATAAGGTACGGTTATTAGAATAAGGTACGATTATTAGGATAAGGTACGGTTATTAGAATAAGGTACGGTTATTAGGATAAGGTACGGTTATTAGGATAAGGTACGGTTATTAGGATAAGGTACGGTTATTAGGATAAGGTATGGTTATTAGAATAAGGTACGGTTATTAGAATAAGGTACGATTATTATAATAAGGTACGGTTATTAGAATGTTTGACTGATTTGCTTTCCGTAAACTGCTCACTGCAGCACAGATCCTCGATACAATGCTGACTTGCTGTTTTGGGGCCACAATTACAGTTTAAACTAGTATACCATCTACTAAGTATTTGTTATCCCCTTGTTTTGGCTTTCTTTCGGGGGGTGGGCGGCTATCTACATAAAATACCTATTTCCAGACGTTTTGAATAATAAAACATAAATGATACCCCCCTTTTACAAATCATCAGAAAACTAATTTCCAGTAATCCGTGGAAACAAAGTCAATTCTGTACCAAGAAATGGCTGCAGGGGCTCATGTCTACATGTCTTCATTTAATGTTATGTAAATAGAGAGAAAAACCATGTAACCTAGCGGAGGCCTCAAAGCTAAGGGCCTTAGGATCAGCCAGCGCTGTATTTAAAGCATTCTTGTTTTGGTTTGTTTTTTTCCCCCATTATCTAAAACATACCGGTGGTTTAAATGGTAGGAGGTGTGTTTGTGATAGAGAGAGATAAACTGCACCGGAGCAAACACTGATGTGTTTGGTTTAAATGACCTCTGTAAAGTGCTCTGAAATTCACTGATGCTCTTTAAATAAAGGATAATAATAATCCTTTCCCATGGGGTTTAGAAACATAAAGACGGCATAACAAGTAGAATAAATATGTACCAGATATTGAATGATGATGAAGTCATTTCCAATGTATATTTTGAATTGTTCTTTATTAGAAATCAGTCTTAGTGTTATCTATCTTTATTCTATATCTGTATGGAATTTCCCTCATATTATTACTCTGCGGTGACTGGTCTCCTTAATTCCCTTTTAGCTGGGAGCCATGTGGTGTTTCCCTGGAAACGCCATGGATTATTCCCCACCCTCGTTACAGCTGCGGCCACTGCACGGAGATTGAGGGACATCTCCTCCCCATGTGTGACATTTCCATAATATTCGCTCTGCTGGCAAACCGCCATCTGTCACAGGATTAGCATGTGTTATGTCGTCCTGGGAGTCAGTGGGAAACACAGCAAGATAGTCTACAGATGGGAGACCACCCAGTTGCTGTCCTGTTTCTAACATATTAAGGCTCATTAAACTGTACTTTACATATTTTCCCTGTTTAGATGTTTAAACATCTGTTGATGGTCTGCACCAAACGAATAGGAAATGCTTGGGCAGAAAATTAAAAGCTTGTAGAAACAGAAATGCACCTGAAGTATATTGCACCATGCAAATGAATACAGTGACTTGGTGGGCAGTGTGGTGGCTCGGTGGTTAGCACTGCTGCCTTGCAGTGCTGGGTTCCACCCTGGACTGTATCTGCATGGGATTTGTATGTTCATCCCCACACCTGCGTGGGTATCCGCCGGGCACTCCAGTTTCCTCCCACAATCCAAAAACACACATCTTTGTCTGTTTATGTGTGTGTGTGACTGAATAGGGTAACAAGATTGTAAGCTCCACGGGGCAGGGACTATATAAATGAACAAATACATACAGATATTTTATCACAAATTTCCACTGACAGGAGTTAAATAAATGCATTTTATCCATAGAGATGGGAAAATATTCCTTAAAGTGCACCTGTCCCCTCAGAACATTAATACTAATTTAGGTTGTACTAATGAAATAAATGTTTATGTAAATATATATGTATTAACAAAATGTAGCTTTATACAGTGTTTCTCTCTGTCATCTTCCCTGTCAGCCTGACTTTTCTTTCCTGAGTCGGGTGATAATGATTGACATTTTAGTTCCTCCAATCAGATCTCTGCTAGTTTGTGATTTAAGGGATCTGATTGGAGGAGCTATAATGTCAATCATCATTTAGCCCCACCCACCTGACACTTGGGAAAGAAAAGTCAGGCTGACAGGGAAGATGACAGAGAGAAACACTGTATAAAGATACATTTTTTAAAATACATTTATATTTACAATACCGTTTATTTCATTAGTACAACCCAAATTAGTATTAGTTTATAGGTGACAGATGCACTTTAAAAGTGCTTGTGAGGGAATAGTCTGAAATTCATTTTGAGAATACTGATTTTTTTAATCTTAGATTTAAACAATGGTGCAAATCACCACATGTATACTTAAAAACTTTCATTAATTTAAGTCTTTTATGTACAAAATGGGTATTTTTCACTCTCCAACATACTCTATAAATTGCATCTGCTACCAAGTAAAATCCATAATCCAGTCTGCTGGGTAGATGCAATGAGTTGTGGGTAGCCAAACAACATCTAAACAAGGTTATTTCACAGGGGGAAATTGAACTGCATAAATGCGGTCCTTATGATTACCAGATATGTGTCTTGGTGATGGGGGTAATTCAATTGAAAAGCTAGTCACAATGGCCAAATACTTTATCACATGTACATACCAGAGATAGCATAATAAATAGAGATGAAAGGTTTGGATTATCCAACAATGGCAATCTTAGACATCTGTTTGCATATAATAGATACAACCCTCAACATTTTAACTGAATATGAACCATGCACAAGGTAAAACTTGTGTATGGTAAAAAAAAATGATTTAGGACGATGGTCAAGCTCCCTTTGCATAGGAAGTTGTTTGTCAGCTGAAGATAGTAACAAATCATGATGAGGGAAAGGATGAGGGAAAGGATGAGGGTGTGTAACAGAATGAAACTGTAGAGCATTTGTTGTGATGTCATCTTATTTCATTTGGTTTTCTCTACTATAAATGCAACGATCATCAGAAATTTTGGAAAACTGAGAAATGGTTTACAACCTGAAAAATGAATGAATAATGCAGGCCCTTTACAACATCCACATGACTTCAAACACTGTGACATGGCCATAGAAGAACAAAGTATACAAAAGAATGTGCTTATTTTGTGTTTGTTTTTTTGTAAATTAAAAAAAGAAAAAATCCCAAAACTAAAATGTTTTGCCAAAATCAGATCCTAAAAACCCAGGGATCTGAAAACATTTCTAAGAATAAATTCTACAGAAATAAACAAATCATGCACATAGTAATTATTCTTTTTAATTGGAGGATCGATCATTATTTTAACCGACAGGGAAGCATATCGTTTAGTAGCTTGCTGCTTAGCTACACTATACATTTTATGTAGTAGATCTACTAGTGCAAGTCATTTACAATGCATATTGCTCAGAAGCCTGCACAGCTCCCCATACATTGCAATGCTTTGTAGCCAGCCAATTTACTGGCAATTGCTTAGTAGACCATGAGGCCACTGTCAAACTGGAAAGCTGGGGCCCACCAGAAAACAAAAAATCTAGGTCCGCTAATCAAATCATTTTCCATTTTCATTCAACTCTTTAATGTATATTCTTTAGTGTGATTTTTTTTTATATTAAACCATTTGCTTTCTCTTTTTACTACGCAACAATTTACAACATGAGAAGTAAAAACAGTGTACATATCAAAATAACTGCAAATAGATGGAAGGTCCTTACTTCTGAATAACCAGGTACTTCTTACCTCCATGGGTGTAGTGTTTGCAGTGGACTGTTTGGACTGCAGGGACTACAAGGGCTGAGCAGAGTCGGGCTTTGACTGTTCGGAGATAAACTGTAAAGGAAGAGTGAATTCAGCTTCTAGGCCATTTCTGTAACTTAATATATTATATATATGTATATATACATAGTATATATAGAGTATATATGTATTAATACACACACTGTATACAGGGATGGATAAATCTAACTG
>WMED01023711.1:0-11389 GCA_019650415.1 Pipa parva
GGATGGACTTGTGTCTTTTTTCAGCCTTATAAACTATGTTACTATGTTACTATGTATGTGGACATCCACTAAATGTGCACTATTGATGAGGCCTCAGGACAGGCGTGTGAAACAGTGCTGTAGAAAGTGATATTCTAAGATCGTTTGTTATTGCTCCTCTTTTTTAATGTATTTTTAAATTTTTGACTTTTTTGTTATCTCTTTCTTTTATCGTTGCTATGGTCAACTAGGCTTAATTTTACAGTATATGTTATAATTATTTCTTAATATCTATCTTTATGCTTAGGTCCAGTCCAAAATTTTTCCCAGTCTGTCTTTGAAACCACTTCCTGGTTGCTATTCAAGCAGACAATAGTTACCAGATGACGACTCCTCACCTTAAACTGGAAAATTTTTGAACAAAAAATGTAAATAACACAAAATGACAAAAAATGTATATTGCATATTATCTTTGGTCTACAATATAATAAAAGTTACAGTTAAGGTGAATACCCCCTTCAAACTAAATGTACTGTATTAAAATAAAGTGAGATAGGTGAGTTAATATATTTGCAATAGAAAGTGAATATATTAGACTTTGAGTGACAGAAAGTAAATAATGAGTTACCTGATGTCTGAGTGTTCTGTGGATACCAGTCTGCATGTCATTTTATTATGTCCTGACATGTCCTATGCTATTATGAGTGGGTGAAAGGAATGTTCCATGGTACTTGTGTATTAGAAGGGGGTGAAATATACAAACAGCCAAAATGGTGTTTCTCTCTAGCATGTTATAGTAATTCACCATATTACGGGTGGAAATTGGTGTGGAACGCAATACCCAAACATCACTAAAAAAAGTTAAAAAGCTGAACTGGTACTACAGAATTTAAAGAACAAAACCAACAATATAGTTTCCAAAAATCCAGCCAGCAACATAGCATCACCCAAGCCAATTAAACCAACATTAAATATAAAACTAAAGCAAATGCACCTCCATATAAATCTAAATGTACAGAAATATCATTTAAATTAAGTGCAGGGGTCCATAGAACTTCTTACCCCTAACCTGTGCAGGGGGATAGGGGACATATGCCCATAGGACTTGGGACCTTCACCCTTAAATAGTCAAGTGAGAATCTTTGACTATGATTCTTGATCATAATTCCCTAAAAACTTTAATAACATTTTCAATAATTACCAGTTCATTGAGTTCTCTTCTTACCCTAGTCTTTTTACCTTCAAAGACCCCTCACCCACATGCATAGAGGGGGTGGCAATTAGTTTAGTCTTTAGGGAAAGAGCCCAGAAGCAAGTTAAGGGGTTGAGTCCCTTTGGTAAAGACATGGACATAATTTTATAGGGGATAAGGGAGGGGGTTAGCCACTGGCATTCTCCAGGTTACTGACTAACCCACACTAAGTTAAGGGATGTGGGTTAGGCTTAGTGTTATTTCTTCTAACTTCTACTGCACAACTCCCATACATTTACAGTAATACACATGTATAGTTTTTGCTTGCTTCTGCTGGTATCTCTAAAGTTTTCAATGAAAACGAAGACGGCTCAAGAATTTAGCCGAAACCTTAGTAAAAAGTGATTTCAAACATAGGGGCAGTTTATTTCTGATTTTATACTTATTGTTATAGATATATACTACGGTATATTGGTGTGGGGTAGTGGGGTAAAGAATGATATGTCCTTGTGTTTATAAAAAAGCTTTTCAACAACAGTCAATGGGATAATTCTCATTAACCAAGTAAACTGCTAAGTAAAACTCAAAGCCAGCAACAAAGTTTCATTCAATAACACACTAAAGAGAAATTACAGCCGAAAGCCAGAGATCTCTAAAGACAGTATAATCCCTGGCTAATTCTCCTGCTTGTAGTAATGATACGGATGAATGAGAGCAGATTGTAGCTTCAGGGCTGGAGGGAGCCCTGCAATTACTGAGAGAGCCAGTTAGAGCAGAAAGCCTGGCAATTACTGAGTAAAACAGCACAACAATCACTATAGCAAGAACTTAGCAATCTCACAAACAGAAACAGTCTAGAAACTACCGCAAGAGCCATAACAAAACAGACTTTCACCAAAAGATCCTGAACGAGTTCAGGCCAGTAAGCAGTCCATCAAGCACCGAGGATACAGTGTGATCCCACCATTTACTGTAATCCAGCAAAAGACCATATACAGTAGGAGCTGTTTGAGCCTACCCATTACTAAGGAAGCTATTGTGAATCTAGAAACCAATGAAAAACCTAGCTCAGAGATTCAAAAGATAGGAGAAATTAGCTTAAAACTCACAAACAACTTAATGATTGTTGAGGCAGACATCACAACATTCACATACAGAATAAGCAAATGAGTGGAGTATGGCATTTCTTTCAGAGTTCCAAGCCAGCAATCACTTAATTAACTACCAGATGAGCTTGGTAAATTCTAGGATCTAGGATAGCAGATAGCCAAGACATAAGAGGAATACCAGGAGGAACCTAGAGTACTGAACACAAAACCAACTAGAAACCTAGGGTAAGTGTCCTGGAAATTATAAAATTGAAACTATTAAACAGTCATGTCACATTTACCTTTGCTTTATCCAAGAGCTAGCTGGAAAGGGCTCCAGTGTACACCTGATGAAGGGAGGCGGTAGCCCACAATACATTGTGTAAACTTGATTCACAATAAATTGGGGATTTCCATTTGATATAACACGGTGAGAAGCCTGGATTTATTTGAATTGCTAAATAAACACGTGGATTGAGACCAAGGGTATGGCATTACCCAAAAGAATAAGGGTTTTTATTTTTAACTAATTTGCATTTAATGCTGAAATATTTTTTCATGTGATATGTTTTTAATGTGTTTTATTGTGTCATACTATACTACTTTCTGAACACAGAAAACTCAAACTCTGGGAAAAAAATGTCAGCTTCAGCAAAAGTGTGGATTTTACATGTATTTCTACCACCTTATGTGAGAGTCAGTGTCTTTAAATAAACATAAGTTTAGCCCAAACCAATGTTTCAGCTTGGTACGTGTGCTTATACTGCAATAATGCACAGATATCAAGGACATTCTCTATCTAATTAAAGAGGTGTCAAAGATGCATCTTACAAATGCAAAGTCATCACGAACCCACATTTGTCACCTTCTACTAGAGCACAGGACACACATCTCTGGCATCATAATAAGTAGCATCAAGACCCAAGATTGCAACATATGGTATTGACACAAATCCCCAAGACAAAAATATCTATCACATATTGTCAGTATGCAGTTCATTAGTTACCATGTTATATCAAGATGCTATTCTCTATTTAATAGTGTCACACTATTAACTTCTTTTCTATCAGATACATAAATCCTTTGAATGTAGGTTAGAACACATCAGTTTATGACTTTCATTCCAAAACTGCCATTCACAAAGTAAAACAATGCAAATGTTCATCCTTAAAGGACCAGTATCAACAGAAGAAAAAAAAATCTAATTGAGATGAGCATTATTATTGCTACATAGCGCTGCAAAAACTATATTTTTAAAGATGAACTCCTGATCTGTAATAATTTTAATTTTTTTTTTTTTTGTCATTTGAAAAGCCCCAATTTCCAGCAGAGAAGGGAAAGCACAAACCATTACAAATAAGGAATTCAACTTCAAATATGAAATAATGCATAGGAATAAGTGCCAGGCCAATCCAAATAGCAAATTAATTTTACTGATGCTACTGGTCAGATATGAAACACTTGCAGTGTAAATCTTCTACAGGTGTGGAACATATCTGCTTTCCAGGATGGGATTCCCCTGTAACTACTTCTCTAGCTTTTTATTTGGGTCCTCCATGTCAACCTGAATCCTTCATGGTCAAGCCTAGATTGCAACCTTTTGATTGCCTAATGGTGCATAAAGCTGATTTCTACTCAACACAAATTGCTACTCATGCAAATTACTTTACTCGCTATCTGGAAATCTTCAAAGAAATCCCAGTTAGAAGCTCACTTTATGGCAGGTCTGGTCACTGCTACATTATGAACTAATTTCCATTACTGGAACACTCCTTAAATAAGAAGAAGTGGCCTATGGCATAATTAACTACAGACATGGAAGTCCGAGGAAGGATATTAAGAGAACCTAATGTAATGCTGAAGAGAACTGCTGATAGAAACACAAACTGGATAAAATGAGCTTTGACTCTCACAGGTAACCAGATGCAAAACAGGAATGCAGTATTAGTAGCTGGCAGTTGACCAGCTATTAACCTTAATCTTTAGGGCCTCGTCTTTGAAGGGGCCTCCTCTTCTTACTTAGAGCCTTGATATGAGAACCCATGCAGGCTTTAACCTGTAGGACTTGTGGAACAGAGTTTCCAGAAGTCACTTGCTGAGCACAGCACTACTTCCAACATCTTGGGGAGAGAAATGTACAGAAATTACCAGCTGAATTAAAATCCACCATAACAGTACTTTGAGCAACACACTGCTGAGTTACATGATTACATTAAGTGATATTTTCTGGATCAGTTAGGTGAGAAGGCTTTTTTGATATTTTCTCAGATTATGGTAATACATATTTCAAAAATGAATTTGCCTGCACAATAAAGACATAAACCTTAGGTATTCCAATGAGTTATCTCTTGTAGAGTTAAAGCCAACTAGATGCATGCATTACCCCAAAATGGTAGTCTCTGGAGACTGAAAGAATATCTAGACCCAGCACAGAAAAATGTTGAGTTTCTTGCTTCTCTAGAGTTTTTTCCTTAATTCAAATGTCAATCCTTGTGGTGAGTGCATTTCTAACAAGAGAAAATGGAAAATATCTGGCAACCAAATCATCCTTAATCTGGTGAGCCAGACCTTCATAGAAATCTGTCTCTGAGGCAACATTATTTTTGCTGCCAGGGTGCTTAACTGTTTAGTATTCTAGTTTGAAGGCAGATTGGATAGGTTGTAGAGCATGGTGTCATTTATTTCCCCCACATACAGGACACCTACACCAGAGAATATATATTCCATATTAGAGTTACCAGAGGGGAACTGCCAAATCAATGCCACAGCAGCCTTCCAGATCACCATTATACGTAGGGCAGGGGTGCTGGGAGCTGAGTAAAGGGTGCTGCTTAACAAAGGCTATAGTAGCAACTGGTGGAGTTTATGGCAAAGAAGTACCAGAAGGGCTTGCTTTAATAGCATCCAGGTCAAGGTCTGTAGAATCTGAATAGAGACACTACAGCAGGAAACAAAGTAATGCTGAAGAGAACCACTGCCAGAAATATGTAGCTCAGGCCCTAGTTACATAGATGCAAAGACTTTTACATCTTCTACCACCACATCAGACATGCAAGGGGAGATAATGACTGGAAGCCAGAAAAGAGCACCTGTCTGAGAAGAAACCAGACATATACCTGCAGTGTTGTGGGCAGCTCATAACAGATTTGCACCCTCATTAAACAATACATTCGCAGAAGCTGAATCATCAAAGCATCAAAACCCAATAGCACAAAGTGATTGCAAGAGATTTTTATCACATAGTATCAAAGCACAATCAGTCAACATAGATTCTTATCAGATGTCTACATCACATACAGATCGTTAGCAGAACACAGCTTCTCCACAAACGCCTGTACCACACAGACAAAAATGGATTGGAAGAACATATAAGTAAAACTAATGAGTTGTAATTATTAGTTGGCAGAGGGAGAGAATGGTGTAGTGGCTGACTGAACATGCCATAGTACAGTACTGAACATAAAAGGATATGTCTCATAAGTAGCATATGTCTCATAAGTACACCATGTACTATATGAAAGGTGAAATCAGGTTCAAAAAAAGAAAGAAAATGAGGGGAATTAGTCTACGTGTAAACATCTAACCAGCAGGAGATTATTTTGGAACATACTAACAATGTACAGTCTCTTTCCAGTAAAGTCCTACCTGGAGTTTTCTCAGTGTGCAGTGTTTGTATACTGTATGTGTATTAATTACCTTAAGTATAAGGAGGGTCTAGTGTACCTTCAAGATCACTGCCTAGTTTCTACTGTAGGTTAATTAATCAGAGCAAGCATGAAGACCTTTTCAATGTATCAAGAGCAACAAAATCTTACCAATTTCAGATATCATAAAAAAGAAACCCAAATGCAAATGAAAAGAAAACTGCTAAACTATTAACTATTTTTGAAAGTTTTCCTATTCTTCTTCTCCAACACCTGCCTTAAAAGTTTTACTTTACATATTGTAGCAGGGGTTTTATAGAGATTAATCATTCACTTGAGTGGGACAATCTAATTAATTCCTTAAACAATCACTAGGGTCAATTTGGTCAGGCTCTAATTTACTTACCAGTATTTTCCAGGGAGATGATGCTCTGGGTGGATCTGAACCAGTCAAACTCCACAAGGCAACAACACTACCGTCTGAGTCACCATACCGCCTGGCAGAAATGAATCACACACCATCCAGAGCCATTTCCCAAGCAAGTAACATCTTGACTCCATTTTCTGTCACATAGCTTAGCTTCCTAAGTCTCTGGCAGACATATCACGTAGCTCCAAGACAGAAACTCTATCACATATCAGCGAGGCTGAAAGCTCTATAGGGGGATCTTTATCTAAGTGTCAGTACTAAGAGATTCACAATGGGTTCTTTTGGCTGCTGGGGATATTTTTATAAAGAATTCAGCACCATTTTACAATCAATCTACAAGCCTAGCAGCCTGCAATTACTAAGTTTTATTTTAAGTACAGGAAGTTGTTACTGCATTTTTAGAACTAAAGCACGACACCCATAAATTGCTGTAGGGGTGTACTTTCAGGGGTGAAAGTAAACTAGGTTGCATCCCTCTGTAATAACAACGGCTGATTCCCCTATGGCTTCCACGAGTTACGTTTTTTACAAATTCCCTATTAGTCTGCACAACTACACCCATGAGAGGGATGTGTGTAAGCTCAATACTCCACTAACCTCTCTATCACCTACCCAGCACCTTGTAACTATTAAAGGGGCACTATAGTGCTGATATAACTGCACAAATACATATAAAACTCCTTTATACTAAGCCAATTGCTGTCACAAATAGTTAAAAAAACATTTAGGGAAGAAATAATACTTGTCGTTTGTTTCCCTTGATTAGTTTTCCAGAGAGCTGACATTTTCCTTTCCCTCTCCTTTATGTTCTGCACGAGAATAAAAAGCTGCCTGACTGCTATTGGTTAAGCAGTGTGCTGACCTTTTGGCTGCATAAATTAAGTTGGAATGCAGGAGATTACAGAGGGAAAGCTGACTTGTGCACATGTGCTAAGTAGTAAGTAAAGCAAAAATGTCCGGAGAGGGTACCTTTTCATGGAAAACTGGCCAGCACACATCACACACACATTTCCTGGTGCAGGGGTTTATCAGTGCTGCCTACTCAATCAACTACTGGGGAGAAATGCTTCTCACTAAGATATAGTACTGTATATGTAAAGATGTAATCTGATTATAGTTCCCCTTTAACGCTACTTGATATATTTCCCACACAGTGCTTAATACAGGTCTGAATGCATTCCAGTACAGCCTTGCACAATGAATTTTCCATAGGTATCCCTGTTTAAAGGGAATGTTGGGAGGTATGCTTGATATATACAGTAGATGCCGTCAGTATATTTAGCATTAAAGTCATTAAGAACTAGACACATACAAGTAATGGGCAGGTGAGTGGAGCATTACTCTTTTAACTCCTTCACTGCCTGAAATGCTGGTTGTTGCAAAGTTTTTTGGCTTTGAAAGTGTTACTAATAATCAGTGTCCTGTTACTGCAAACGCCTTTCCCACCACGCCGGAGCCCCTTGTGCTGCATTTCCTGTAAACAGGGAACACTTTCCTCCCCAGAGATAACCTGGCAATGAACTGCGGGAGACTGACGTGGGGCAGGCGGCACACCCAGGGCTTCTCTAAGCCAAGGACGCTACATCATGCCCTTTTAACCTCTTACCATCCCTATATGGGGACAACGAAGAGTTAACCTTTCCCCTCCAACAACCTACTTCCTTAAAGTTTGATTTTAGCTGTTAAGAAACTATTTAAGCTGCTCATTTATAATACTGGAACCAAGGATGGAGATTTCTAGAATATTCTATCGAAAGGGCCGTATCATATAATACAAGGTATTGTCAAAACACTGATAGCAGGTTGTCTCTTAGAACGTGGACATAGGAGTAACTCCAAAAGATGGTGTGCTTACCAAACCCCATTCAAATATATTAGGGCTTTCAAAACAACTTTATTAAGACAACAAATGTACATACATCTCCAGACATTGTGTACACAGCAGTACTTAATCATGGGCTCAGTTTCCTGGTAGAAATAGTCTATGTCCAACTCAACATGTTTTGAGCACAGCTGAGATTGAGGCACAGCTGTAGACCTTGTCACTGCAGAGGGTTTGGGAGGACAGGGGACCTGAAAAGTTTGTCGGAAACTAAATGTAATTTTATTGATGCCATTTTCTGCCATATTCATTAATATTTTAATGAAATCAAACTCGATATGGAGGTTTTGGGATTACTGGAAAAAATATAGGAAGCTGGCACTGAATTCCTTTTAATCCATGCCAGTCCTCATCTTTTCCATTCATGCTATTTTTAATTTTACACATTAATAATTGGGGGATATTTACTAAGGTCATTTCGACCTTTTTGCATGACTGACGCATTTTCCTTTCCTATTGATATCAATATCGCCGATTTTCCCAACAGGGACTTAGACTTAGTGCCCCATCTCATCCCAGGGAAATAATGGGTTTTAGCCACCCTCAACCAGGCAAATACTTGTATTAGTAAAAATATGTATAAAAGGGCTTGATAAATTTCGATATTGGTGAAAAATGGGTGAAAATGGCAAATAATGAGTGAAAAGGCAAAAAAGGGCGAAGGATCTTAGTAAATATCCCTGTAAGGGGCATATTTATCAAAGTATGAATTGTCATGCAGATGTCTGAATTGGTGACAATTCCCCACCTCTGCAGTTTGGAATATTTCACAAACATTTTCATTTTTCTGCTGTGTTCTAAGTTGTCTCACAGTTCACAACATTATACTGACCATAACGTTTCATCACTTTGCATCTTTTCACTGCTAATGCTACAACACTTTAAAGGGTGTTATTAATCAAAGTGTTGAATTCTCATCATGTCGGGTGGCTATGTTCTGATTCTCTATTCCTTATTCAATAAACAGCGGATTCCCATAGCAAACGTATTCCCACAGTAAAGTCGTGACCGCGCCAGTAGCCGTCTATTTTTTAGTGTGCGACTGTTGTCAGCTGGCGAATTCGGCACATCGCAAAGTTTACTGAATACCCGAATATGGGGAAGTAGCAAATTCACACCTTTACGTGACAATTTGATTGTATTAGATTGTAAGCTGTATGGGGCAGGGACCTCCATCCTCTTGTGTCAATCACAACCTGGCACTTAAAGTGATTTTAGACGTGTTAGTTGCTTGTAATGCGTAATGCACTTTTCCCATGTCTGTCTTATATTTGTATTGCTGAATTGTACAGCACTGCATAAATCTGTGGCGCTTTATAAATAAAATTATACACACATACATACAATTCAGACTTTGATAAATAAATATTTATTATGTGCCAAAGTGACAAATTGCCAGGATATGACTGACACTTGATGAATAGCCAAATTGTGTGTGCACACAAGCGCAAAGTCATGCGAAGAGCACAGTAAATCGGTGTGTCTGAAATGGAAGCAGCTTCACTGCATCACAGAGATGGCTGAATATGCCAAAGATGAAAGATGGGAAACTAAACAATGAATGTAAATTCCCAACTATTTACATGAATAAGCCCCTGAATCCAGCTATACCTCTGATTACTTCACTAAATGGTATGAGGCTCTTAATATGTCAATGTTATTATTTCACTAATGCATTTATCATATGGAAAAACGAGTGATGCATATGACTAGACCTTTAGTATATCTTTCCAATAGCAAACTGGTAACATGTTATACATAAACTACAGAGTAGTGCCTTATTTTGCATCCAGTATGACTGTGCCCTAGTTTGGCCTATATCTAGAAGATCTAGCAGATGCTATGACCTTGAGTTTAAGGCCTCTGGGAGAAGGGGTTAACATAAGAATGATTCTCTAGCAATACACATCAGTACATTCACAAACACAAAGTTCCAAGTCAGAATTACAATCCTCCTCCAAAACGGAAGCTAGAAGAACATTAGCTTGTGAGGGCCATAAACAGGCCATTATTTAGCAGGGAGCGTGTTCTGCATTGACATTACTCAGAGCATTCACAATGACTTCATCCATCACTGTACGTCCGGGACACCAGAACTCTTGAAATATCTGTTAGAATTAGGCTGCATCTATAGACCTTTATCAGTTAACTGTTCTTTAACTTAAGCATATCCCAGAATTCTCTGCAAGTTCATATATATTTTAATTCAAAATGGTCCCATTTGTTGTAGAGGAGCTGCTATAAATAAAGTGTCCAGACCTAATGCAAAGCCCCTGTGAAAACCACTGCAGCAGTTACCAGGACATTTCATGGGGCCCAGTCAGCGTGTCTCACTTCTGCCCCACCACTCTTAGCAACAAGGCATTTAGGTTTTATTGGGGAGGGAGGTGGAAAGAATATGGACTTGGTGCAACAAAAAACAGAAATTATCATAAACTGCCTTGACTTCTAATATTAAATACACATATTGGTATAATAATAGCATAGGATAGGATTTTCTCAGATACATATGGAGTGCAGGACTAGGTAGCCTTCCTACAGATCTAGTTGTGATTATTACAACACTACCAGGTGGCTCTGAAATTGATATCTCTTCTCCGCATTTTCAAAAAGAGTCATTATTCACAGTATCAACAAGCATTACACATTTCTAAGCTTGATCAATATAGGCCAGAGTCAGAGTGCCTTTTGAGATGGATCCAATAAGATTTAAGGTGAAATGAGGTGGGGTTAGGGAAGAGAGCATTAGAGAAAAGGCGGGACAGGGTGGAGCTAAGCCGAAAAGCCAAAATATGGAAATCATGTTATATAAAGCTTGATTGTGTGTATGCATATAAATGCTTTCCTTCAGTGTAAGAACATTACAAGTTATGGGTACTGGATAACTGGAGGTGGGATCTTGATCCAGGGAATTATTCTTATCCTTCAGTGTAAGAACATTATAAGTTATGGGTACTAGATAACTGAAGGTGGGACCTTGATTCAGGGAATTATTATGATCCTTCAGTATAAGAACATTATAAGTTATGGGTACTGGATAACTGAAGGTGGGATCTTGATCCAGGGAATTATTATGATCCTTCAGTATAAGAACATTATAAGTTATGGGTAATAGATAACTGGAGGTGGGACCTTGATCCAGTGAATTATTCTGATCCTTCAGTGTAAGAACAT
>WMED01023712.1:0-11085 GCA_019650415.1 Pipa parva
ATGGAAAACTGGTCTTGCTTAAAGCTGGTCCCTGGTGCAAAAAAAGGTTGGGGACCTCTGGTTTAATGTAATTTCCCATGTCTGTATTTGATTTTTATTCTGAACTGTACAGCGCTGCGTAGGTTTGTGGCGCTTTATAAATAAAATTATACATACATACATAATAAAGCAACTCAAACTTGCAATCCTGCAATGTATTTTCAAAAGCACATTTTTAATATTTTATAAAATATAATTTAAATAGGGTACAAGGGGAAAATGTATTTATTGACTTATGGCATTAATATACATAAAAAAAGGAAAGCAAAATAATATTTGACCATATTACATCCGTTTAAGCCAATGTATCATTTAGTTTACATCCATTTTGGTGGCAGTTGCATCTATTTTCAACAGGTGAAGTAAAACAGGCCCTTGCTAAATTCACTACTTTGACAGACTCTAATGAATAGCGTAATCACTTGTGCGTTCGTACACACACACATGCACAAAGGGATGGGAGGAGCACTGCAAGTTAACAACTGTCGTAAGCATCTGAATTGGTCATGAATTCACTACATCGAAGAACATGAAGAACTGTGACATTTACGCAACTGTTCAGATTTTCATGAATAAGCCCCATCATAGAGTTTACATAAATATTATCTATTTAGAAGCTTTAGCTACTATGTTCAGTTAGTGAATGTATGCTTTGGTTTTATAGTGCAATGCATTTTGAACTAAGAATCTTTCAGACATGTTTTACCCAGCATGAAAAAGTCATATAAGCCATTTATTGTTTTTAAATTCACAATTAGTCATGGTAATGTCCTTTTATTAAGCCATATATAGTTGTTAATCTAATAAGATATGTCGCAATTTATTTTTTTAAGATTATCTTTGTAGAGATAATTACAATAGGGCATATTTATGTTCCGCTCTCCATTAATGCGCTCTTGAAAACCTCCATCAGGTGAAGGAATAAAGTCTGAATTGCATAAATTCATTTTGTGCACAGCTGGCACTGAATGATATCTGGTATGGCAGTGACTTGTAGAAAATACGGTTTAATACATTTCAAAACATGATTGCAACCTGCTGTTTTACATTAAGAGATATAAAAAAAAAAAAAAACTACATTGCCGTGAGAAAAAAAATGAACCTATAAATTAATTTGCTTTAAGAAGATTATTATAAAGAATAACACTGCTTATATATCCATGTTGAAAACAACAATGATAATATGTAATGTTTTTGCTATAGTTATACACAATACATTTTTATAATGTTACTTATATGTTAAGCAGGGGGAGGAGAGATCATGAATTCGGCAGAGTAAATCAGTTTCTGAAAATTACAAAACATTTCTACCTATACCTGGTCTTATATTAATGGGATAAAGGTTTAGTGGTGATTACCCACAGCAGCTACTAACCACTTGTATACTTTCTACAGCAGGATACTAATGATTTGTTGCAATTGCTTCCTGGAACAAGGCAAATTTTGCCACTCTGGACACATTTTATATTTTATAAGATAAAACTCACTCACGCTAAAAATAATATCAAATCAAAGTCTAAGAGCTAAAACTATACATATTTGATCTGGGGAACAGAGATGATTCTGTCACAGTCAAGAAAGTTTTCTTGTTGGAAAAAAAAAATAAAAAGTCCTATGAAATAGGAAGTGTCCCAGGAAATGTGTAACTGGAAAGCACTGATAAGTGTCCCCACTTTCAATATTTAATCTTAATTTTTTTCCGACATCAAAAATTTGTTTTCAGAATCATAAAAGTACAGCCAAATGGAAATTAGCATTGAAACACAGTGAAACTAAACAAAAAAAGGTTGAAATGGAATTTTCGGTTCTTTATAAATCTCCCCCTTAATCAGTAACAGCTATTCCATTATATAGTAACGGGACACATATGTTCTGATAGAGGCAGTGGCTGCTGACAAAATGCTATCAAAACGAGGCTGCCATGGGTCCCATTGATTGCAATTGGGACTGCATCAAAAAACTCATTGCCAATTTAAGGCTAGTGGTGATTGCGAGAATATGTATTTTCTCATGGTTATTGGTTACTTAAAGAAACAGGCCAAATTAAAAAAAAAACAAAAATCATTTTATTATGTATGCTTATTAACAACTTTTTGTAAATACAATTTATCATCAACTTTTTGAAAAAAAAGTTCAATTTCTTACTTGTAAAGAAGTGCTTTAACTGCATTTTCGTGATCCATTCCCCAGTCTCCAACAGCACTGGTGACTCTAATGGCATCCTGAGCAGTAGAACACCTATCAGGTGCACATTCCTCACTGGTCGGGCTCCTACTGAAGTCCCATGTTTGCATTTCTTAGAACTGACAGGAAGAGCGTGCACGTCATACAGGAAGGATGCATTGATGACGTGCACGCTCTTCCTGTCAGTTCCAAGAAGTGCCAATGTGGGGCCTCAGCAGGTAGAAATTTAACTTTTAAAAAAAAATTATAAGAAATAGTATTTATAAAAAGATATTAATAAGCATACATAATAAAATGTTTTTTTTTTTTTTTTAATTTGGCCTGACTGTTCCTTTGAAGCTAAAATGCATTATCCAATGTGGTTTCCATTGCAAGTAATGGGACCCATCACATCCTTGCTTTAATTGCATTTTGAATGTAGCAGTGGCCACTGTCCATAAGGGATTCTGAAGCTATATTGTTTTTAAGCCCAGAGTCAATAAATATAATAGTGTTTTCATTGTATAGCTTTTTATCACTTTAACCAATATATGATGTCTATAAACCTGCCTGATGGATAATCAAGTAATGCACTGCTTGCCAGACTCATACCCAGTTTCAGATATGAATAAATACAAGGAACTCGGAAAGAAAAGTAGAGTCTAAGGGCTCTTTTTAGCAAAGGGATAAATAGACACCCTGCCTTATGATTGGAAAATGATGCTTCTGTGTAGGCTCTGCTTCATCAATGTCTGACTGAATGTAAAAGTGAAATGGAGCTGCTTTCCCAGGGTCCACTGCACTTGATAGGCTATCTGTCAAATGCTCTATTGTTCAAATTACCCTGCTACTGTAGATTTGCTCCCAGGAACCAATTTGCTGCAGCATAATCTCATCTGTCTTGCAAAAAATCTATGAGTCGAGTTAGTATCAGTTATCATCACCTAATTAGCTTATTACACACCTAAGTATAGCTCTCACTTTCGAATGAAATAAAAAAAAAAGAAAGAAAAAAAAATCTTCAGAATTGTGCTTGTTGGATTAGATATGACAAGCAACAAAAGACTTCACTCTGCAGTAAACAATAGATTTATAGTTTAATCACTCTTAAAAGCTGGAGACTAGACATTAATGCAGATTAGAGAAGTATAATGAATGTGTATAATGGTTTAATGCTTCTGCCTCTGAGACAGAGCTGCAACATAATATGATCAACATGACTCATGAAAAAGGCAGAAATTCAAGCTCATGTAGGTCATATTAAATATATTATATATTAAATAGCACTGGAATGGGTTTCAGCAGTCCACCATGAGGCCCTACCCCCACGCCAGGCAGTTGATGGAGATCACAGTGATGGCTGCTGGCTGGGCCACCTCAGGCCCTGGGGTCTTTCAGAAGGACCCCCCCTGGACTGGGAATTTTTCCCAGTGTCCCAGGAGGCCAGTCCGACCCCGTATTGAATTCTTTATCCAATTTACATAAAATACTTTTTAACATTTGTCTTTTAAAAAAAAAAAACAAGAAACTAAAGTATGTGAATATATGAAGATAACAATTATTAGACTATTTACATCCTCTGTTCTATTTTTCCCTGAATGTTGTATATTTTCCACTTCTCTAAGGCCAGGATGACACCGATTGTTATGTAGTTGAGCTAGAAAAATAGTATTCATTATTTCCTGTGGCATAATCCACAGAGTTTATTTAGTTTTCCACCATAGACAGTAATGAGCGTAATTTAAAATCAGCTTAGCTACAAAACAGCCAGTGCCGACCTGGCCTTAAACAGTGATCCTCAGCAGTGGTACTAAAATTTCCTGCACGCCAAGAAAAGCCTTTAGCTGTTTTTGGGATGCTTAAGGTCCAGAAACAGCCTAAGAACCACAGGTTGAAGATTACCTCTTTAAAGTATGAATCCTACTTTCCCTCCAAAATGAAAAAAAAAAGAATATTCTTGTTTTTATCGAATCAAAACCAAAACTTATTGTTTATAATTTTTTAGCTTCCCTGTTTCTTAAGCCTCAATGTTACATGCATAACTATATTTGTTTTACACATTGCCTGTTTACCTTTATGTATGTCTAATCATAATATGTGAATATAATGCGATAACGTATACATAAAAAGCAAAGCGTACAGATATTGTTGTGTAGTTTTAGGCACTGAAATAAAAATTTCACCTGTGGCTTGTTCCCATAAAAATTTTATATGTGATAGCCATAGTTGGAAAAAAGGCATATATAAAATATACCATTCTTAAATTTGAGGCGAAATTTAATAAAACTGAAAATATCGATATCACCAATATTGTGATATCGAACGATTTTCTTCCAATATCATGATATTGAAATTTTGCCGACATCGCCCATATCAATATCGTGATATCGAACTTTCCAGTGATATTATGGATTTTCCATAGAAATAAACAGATAAAAAATGTTGATCAAATTTCAATATCACAATATTGACAAACTGCCAATATAGCGATATCGGCAAAAATTGTTCAATATTGTGATATCGGTGGTATCGATATCAGTAAAAGTCACTTGATGTTGCGATATCGATATTTTTGATTTTACAGTATTACATTTCTCCCTTAGAGTAGAACATGTCTAGATTAAAAATAAACAAACAACTGAGGACTCAAGCCTACTAATAATATAATATCAATATATTATCAGCAAGATGCATTGTGATAGGTGAGAAGAAAATCAAGCTGTTAACATTAGTCATGCAGAGATGCTGCATGAGTGTTTCCTAGTGTAACTGCTTTCCAATAAATTCTAGAGTAATGCGATTCTGCCATTTCTGGTAATGAGAGGATTAAGAAGTCATTTACCTGTCAATTGTAAACCATGATTTGTGCATGGACCCTTTCACCATGATATAAAAGATTCACTGAAAAATGCACTACAATAGAAAGCACACATTTTAGGTATTGATCTTTGAAAGAATCCAACGTCATTTAATGTTGTGCATAATTAATACATGTACATGTACAGACAGATCGGTCTGTATTGAGACATCTTTTAAATGGTGATACAAATAAATATAGAAAAGCATCTGTCCATTTACCCACCAGCTTTACAAAGACAAACGCCAGAAATAGTTTTAGAAAACCAATCTGAAAGGCAATGCAGAGAAATGGAAAGAAACTGTTTTTGTTTTTTTTTTCATTTCCTGAGGGGGTAGGCTTTGTGGGAGCTTTCCTAAAATTAAAGTTCCCTTTGGTCTAAAAGACTAGAACAAAAAAAAAAAAAGAAAATCCCCCAACAGCAGTCCCAGACACAGCGTTAGGGGAAAAATGAGGGGAGCAAAGTTAATATAAATAAATAAGGAAAGATTATAGAGATGTTTCCAATGTAAATGATTCAAAAGTTTCAAATAAAGAACATGCTCATGGAATGTCACAAGGCTTTAGGAAGAGCAGCCAATTTAGTTTACAATTTTCATTTCCCTATAGTGCATATTTGTCCAAAGTTGATTATTGGAGTTAGGAACATTTCCTTCTTCATTTCATAGCAGCATTGGACTGGGTTTCCTTGGCCCAATGTGAGGCTCCGCTCCTATGACTGCTGCATCACATGACATGACATCACGTGAAGTGGCCAGAAACAGAGGACATCACAGGCATGTCAAGATGGCCTGCTAGGAGGATCTCCCTTGGTGCCTGAGGACTACCAGGAATTTCCCTGGTGTCCCAGCAGGCCAGTCCGACCTTGACCACCAGCATCTATTATATGAGTCTTTCAGAATTATGACAGAATTAATAAATACATTTTATATGAGTCAAGCAATCAGAAGTTGTGTTTCATTATTTTTGGTTACAAATACTAGAGAATACTGACTTCTGATTGGTTGTTATACTAGAGAATACCGACTGCTGATTGGCTGTTATAGGTTACTAGACCCCTGCAAATGATTGCCCCTTTTGATGAATTCTCAATTATCTGCAGTACCATATCTAGTACGACCAGTTTTGTCACTTAATATATTAATAGTGATCTTAAGGGCAGGGTCAAACTAGTATTTTCACACTTGGCGATTGTTTTGTTTTTTTTCCTTTTGTTATTACATGTTTTGTTTCCTAAAGGTTCTTCTTCAAGTATATGTCCAAAATTCACATATGATGTAAATGAAGAAGGACCTTTAGGGTACAAAACATTCAGTTTTGAGTAAACAAAGTTGCTTATGTTACAATTAAGTTTTCTTTCTTTCTTTCATATTTCTAAATTCATATCAAGCAAATTGCCGAAACAAAGTGACCCAGCTCTGTTTATAAAATCCTTAAAAGGACGCCATGATTATTCATTAGGGCTATTGATTACTGTTGACATTGTCTGTGGCTTCTTTTTGTCCCAAAAAAAAAAAGGCAACTTACGTCCAATGTTCAATATTTACTGCTTAGTGAATAAAACAAGGAAATATTTTTATGTGAAATTGGCCATTGGTGGAGTTTTTTTTTCTTTTTTTGATAAACAATTAGTTCATTATTTTTCTTATTTTCTTTATTACGCCTTATATAATTTGTTTATAAAATGTATTCCGCTACAGAGAATGCTAAGAATTTCATGGGAACCAATTTTACATCTTTTTTTACTCCTCTTTAATTAACCAGTTGATATTTTTTGACAGCAGTTAAAAACATAAATATATATATCTATATATAGTTGATCGTAGTGCCACAAACGTGCAGGCGGATATATTTTGGAAGGCGGCTCAGATTCATTTTTTTTTACGTCGGGAGATGTATTAGTGAACAATTGTTCTGTATTTGAGGCCTTCTATAAAAACAACTTACTGAGCTTCAGCAATCCACGCAAAGCCACAAGGTTATTGAGGAGCTCCACTGCAATGCTTGAGTGAATAAGCATTGTGAGTAAACAGAGGACAAATTCATTTCAAATTGATTTTAGGGTAGAGAAATCAATATTAAAAAAAAAAAATGACATAATGCACACAACAGCTTTGATGGTTTAGTGGATCACATACATGGTAATCCTTCACAAGAACACCTATTTTACAACATGTTAACAGTATGCGTTGTTTTGTCAGTCACGGAATACACAGTGGCTTCCCAAAAGTCTCCATCAAGAAAAAATAAAGTGATATAATTTAATAAATAACTAAGGTTTGTCCTGAACAGCCTTTAGGACAATGTGGTCTGTTTCTCAGGCTTTCGTTAAAAAAAAAAAAATAGTTGTAAAGTTGGAGCCTGGTGAAAGCTTCAGAATAAAAGGGATGAAATCTGTGACAATCATGTCAATTTATGATGTTGGGACTTGGCTAGCCTTGTTCTAGTAAAGACCTATAGAGAACTGTGGATGTACAATGAGGAAAATATACTCCCCTTCACTTAAAATGATCTTTGCGGATTTTTATCACAAATAATTAAAGAAGAACTAGAGCCTAAAATCTGCTTAAGATAAAAATGTTCATTATTATATAAAAAAAAGCTTGCTGAACATACTCAAGTGTACATTAGCCCTTTTAAGACTAGTTATCCACGCCTGTGAAGTGGTCAGTTCCACAACCCCATATTATTCTCTAATAAAGACACTGCACATGCCTAGTGGCACTATGTCTACTGTAAAGTAGACGGACTAGAAGCCTAGGATCCCTCTATTATTTATCAATTAAATCAAATATAGTCAAATAAATTAACAATAAATAATGAATTTTCCTTAAAACAAACAGAAGAACCTGCACCTCCATTTAGGTGTTTCCTCGGATTTATTTAGTAGCAGTCAACTTTAACATTCTCAGTGCTACAGGGATGATTGACTCTTTACACATACTGCAGACTGCTCTGCACTGGAATCTCTGAAACTCTGTCATATGGAAAGTTTACATATGTTGGGGAGTTAAAGGGATAGAGTTGGGCAAAAGTACATGTTAGCCACAAGGTAACTGGTGAGCTAAATATCAAATAGCCAGTGCTTTTTTTGCGCTGGTACGCGGTGGTACTGCATACCGGAAAATCTGATGACTGATCAGATCATTCATTCAGATAGCCAGCCACACTGCTCAGGAGGCTGCATTAAAACAGACACACTGCTCCAGAGGCAGCATTAAAACAGCCAGCCACGCTGGTCCGGAGGCAGCATTAAAACAGCCAGCCACGCTGGTCCGGAGGCAGTATTAAAACAGCCAGCCACGCTGCTCCGGAGGCATCATTAAAACAGCCAGCCACACTGCTCTGGAGGCATCATTAAAACAGCCAGCTATGCTGCTCCGGAGGCATCATTAAAACAGCAAGCCACGCTGCTCTGGAGGCATCATTAAAACAGCCAGCCACGCTGCTCCGGAGGCAGCACTAACAAAGGCAAGCACCTCCGAACAACTCTGCCGAATGCATTGAGTAGTGTAGTGACAGGCTGTACTCGACGATGACTTATATCCGGTTGGGCGGTTGCAGGTTTTGTTTCATGTTTCAGTACCGGCAAATATTTTTTTACAAAAAAAGCACTGCAAATAGCTATAGCAGTAGAGTGCATGACCTGGAAATCGTTACAAATTTGCAGTTCAGCAGGTGAATACACATCATATGTGCTAACATTGCCTTTTAAAGAGGGAGAATTACGAAATATACCTAATGCAGGTCTAAATAAATTTTAATACAGCATTGCACAATGCATTTTCCACATTATTCCAATGTAAAGGGGAATGTTGTCATGTATGATTAGATATCTTATATTATGGGTGTTAAATGGCAGAAAAATAATTTTATGCATTGGATCTAATTTAGAGCTGCATCTCATCCCTCACATCCCACACACCATCCCTTTAACCAGGTGTCTCTGCATATTGTAACTATGTTTATAATTCCATAAAGTCCAATAGAATGCATTTTTTTAATATGTGTATTTTGATAATGGGGTGATGTAGTCTGTGTGTTCAGTGTTGTGTTGTTACTCTTTGCTGAAGATAATCACTAATCGTATATAGAATTTCAGTAATTAAAGTTATTAGTCATCCAGTCTGTATATATTATTATTTGTGTCTGATAATCTGGTAACACCATTCCCTTATACCAATATCTATAAATGATTCCTGATGCAGGGTTGATGGGACATTACCTTGGATATACACTGCATAGCTGGATATAAAACCATTGCAGTGTACAGTATGCTTCATAGCACATCAGTAACCAGCCTTGTAGCATAGAGGAGAGGTAAAGTTAATTTCTGCTAAATACATAAAAAAAAACTTCTAAATTGCAGATAGAGTTTTATTACTCACAATCCAGATTAAAAGATCATCAAGTAATGTTTCACAGTTGATAACAACTTAGTGGTCTGTGGTCAAAGTTAGATTTATTTGACAGTTGTAACCTACCTTCTAGTCAACCTATGTTGCACTAACAAGTACAGACTGTTATTATGAAAGCTAGTCCAAGAATAAACTTACCGAGATTATAAAATGTTCCACTGGAGACTTTACAGGCATCAGTCTTCACTGATATTCAACTAATGCAACTTTCAGTCAATACAACAAACCTTATATTAAGTTTCATCATTTCTAGCCAAAGTATTTCTCAGGCTTTACGTCTCCTTTACGATAACTGAATATATGACAATATATTTGACAATTTCGATGTCTTCTGTTCAATAAATAACTTAACCTTGTTAATTCAGAGCATATACTGTATACTTGGAAGTATATACATGTAAGCATGTAGCCTTTGAAAAATTGTATTCTATTAATTTTATAGACTTTTTGCTTATTTATTTTTAAATTAGAATCATTGACATGAGCTTTGGGAGTATTATTATGTATGTGGACAGCTGTTTGCACAAATTACAAGGAATTTTATCGAGTATGAAAAGTGAATTCCAGGCAATCTGCTTTCATAACGTACTACTTATTGCACATCCCGTCTCCAAGCCTCCAGGCTCCCAAGCACAGTTTTGAATTTAAACAAGACTAAAATTATGATAATAGTGAGCCATTATGATTTGTTCTTGCCTAGTTACACTGAGAAACAGGGATTTTAGCAATATGTTTTAAAGTAGAGAGCTAATCATTGAATCATAAATAATATTCCTTTAAAGGTGCAGGTTCATTAAGCCAGTGAAATACTCCCTAAGAAGATTTTTTTAATCTGCAATAATGTGACGGAAAAGATTTATTCCTTAAAGAGGAAGTAAAGCTCCGTATGAACATTTTTCAAACAAATTTCACTCAATACATAGTACAGCTGTATTACACTGACGTCTGAAGCCATTCGCTTCTTCCCTATGAGAATTCATGGCTTAGTGAACAAGGAGTAGAAAATTTGTGACTATCAGCACATAGCGACCCAAAGGGACAAGAATGTACTTCAATTATCAAATTCTCACTTTGATGAATAAGCCCGTACTATTTAGTAACTCTAGTTACAATGGCAATTTACACATTTTACAGCAATGGATCACTAACAGAAAAACTCCAGATTACAAATTAGTTTTACCCCCTTAAATTCAGCAGGAACCAGCTAAATGTACTATTTTGACCATTCAGAAAAGCAGCCCCTGGAGCATGCAGGTCCCCTGCTATAGTGTAAGGAGCTATTGACTGGGATAGGAACTGCAAAGGAAGGAGTAGGTGGGGGTTTACAGGAAGAAGGATGTGTGGGGGAAAAAAGGAAGTGGGAGGTGCCTGGAGTCCTCATGGTCATTTTGCACTGGAACTGGGTAAGCAGCATACCTGACCCTTGATGTAAATGCATTTCATTCAAATGTTTATTGTGTATTAAAAAAGATTAATAAATAAATAAATAGAGAAATATTCTTATTAATACTCATGTCTGTTAAAAAAGTACTTGTTTGAAGGAAAATGTAAATAAATATTTTGTATTGTTAATGGTCTCTTGCCCTGAAGGTGTTATCTTGAGGTGAT
>WMED01023715.1:0-11388 GCA_019650415.1 Pipa parva
TAATATGGTTTTAAAGTCGTATTCTAATATGGTTTTAAAGTCGTATTCTAATATGGTTTTGAAACAAATATTTTATCCCAGTCATAGTATGGCTGAAGCACTAATTTCAACTTCTAAAATGCAATTTATTGAGAAATCCCATGAATATGAATATTTATAGATGCAATTCTATGGTAACTGTTGCTCCCATTTCCCTTGGTTGGGCATTTCTTATAAGCTCAGTGTTATTTGAGATTATTAGATTGAAATAAGCACCTTTTTCCAGCTGGAGTACCTATTACACGGGACAAGACAGTACCATGCAGTAAAATTAAAAAAAACACTTCCATTTAACATGTTTGCTGCTTCATTGCCTCAGTTAATGATTGAGCAATTGTAATACATGATTAGTAAGAAACTCAGAGCCTCTTTCTTCTCTTTTATACTATAAGTGTGATTAGTAATAAACCAACTATGCCATATAATTGTCTCTATCTTCCTTCTCTTTTATACTATAAGTGTGATTAGTAATAAACCAACTATGCCATATAATTGTCTCTAAGAAAATCAGAGCCTCTTACTTCTCTTTCATACTATATGTGTGATTAGTAATAAACCAACTGTGCCATATAATTGTCTCTAAGAAACTCAGAGCCTCTTCCTTCTCTTTCATACTATATGTGGTTGTCTGTAACACACATCCATGTTTTAGCTTTCCTGCATTTATCATAGATACATTTCAACCCATGAAGCTTAAACCTTTAGTGATACTTACAATTACTTCATCCAGTGTTGGACTGGCCCACCAGGACACAGGGAAAACTCCCAGTAGGTCCAAGCCTCAGTGGGCCCTTCTGGGGTTTAAAATTGCACCTTCATGGTATATTACTGAGGGTAGTGTAAGCAGGCAGGGGGTTTGTAGTCTAAAAAGTGGGTGGATATAAATAATCATAATACCCGGAGAGTAGAATTAACATAGACCACCAATCCTGGTTGGATTAAGCCAGTTTGACACTGGATCATTAGAACATTGTAAAACAGCGGTTCTCAACCTTTGTGAGACCGCGACCCTCGCTGACGTTACCGCGCCATCACGCACTGACGTCACCGCGCCATGCGTGATGAAGTTTCGGCTGAACGTCATCACGTATGCACGTCACGTGGTGACGTTCGGCCGAAACGTCATCACGTCGCGAGTCACGTGGTGATGTTTTCTGCCGACGTCACCCCGCAGGAACCCTTCTTATAAGGGTTCCTGCGGGCGCTTCCGGGTGTCGGCGCAGTTCTCGACCCCAGTGGGATGGCCTCGCGACTCCGGGTTGAGAACCGCTGTTGTAGAATAATAGGATGAACTGGATGGATTTGTGTCTTTTTCATCATTACAAATTATGTTTTTTTGTTACTGTCTTCATCCTTTATAAGAGACCTTATAATGTGTATGATATAAAGATAACCAACCCATCTATTATATTTACTTACTGCTGCTTAGTTACAAATTATAACTCCTAAAGTTATTTGTCCATTCATGCTTCTCATTCAGTTATTTTTCAGCAACTCCAAAACCATAACATTTGCTCCTCTAATGTTGCGTAATGCAACTGAAGCCATTTTTAGCTGAAACCTCTTTTCAAATTCTGCAAACAGAATAGAATAGAAAACACTATAAATTATTTCAGCTTCTAAAAGGGTTTCCTTTCCTGCCTATTTAATTGTATATGGAACATCTATTGCTGCAAAGCTGAGCACAAGTCATATTTAGATACCAAAACAGCAACTCACCTGCTTTTAAAAAAACTGGACTAAGTCAATTTTAGGGGCTTTCAAATGGATCACTTTCAACAGTTTACATGAATCTTTTGTTGGAACCTTTGTCATACAAATGTCCCTTGACTACATTTTGATTCAAAGTGATTTTTTTTTGACCAAGAGTAAATTTGCACAAGTAACCGTGTAGCAAATGTAATCTTTTCTAGACCCAAATGCTCCTCTAAAATATGTAAGTTTTGTAATTGGTTAGTTGCTCTACTACACTATTCGGTGTATTGTGATGTGTATACCCAGTTTAGTGACTAGGCAGAATTGTCTAAACTACAGTATGGGAGAATTGTCACAATGTATGGTAAATTCACTATGGCAGGAGAGTTCACACTTTGATAAATGTGCTTTTAATACACAACTGGCTTGTTTTATAACTTTGGCATCAGTTTGTTGGCAGACTGAAAATCTAATTCGTTCTCATGTTTTCCTGATGATTACAAAAAAGCTATAAAAAGCAGCATTTTAAATAAATGATGTAGATATGTAGATTTTATTGAATGCAAATTAGGTTTTTGGATTTCTAAATTTGGAATACCATAAAGCATAATTTTAGTTAATGAATATATTAAAAAAAAAAAAAAACTGTCTATTTAATTTTGTCACCAAGATTCTAATCCAAAATGTATTATTTGTTAATTATCTACCTAATCCTAATGTTTTAGTAAATTAAGATGCTGTGAGTCTTTATTGGTTATTTAATGTTGTTATACAAAGTATTTTTAAGAGACATTTTAAAATCACAATTACACGTTTGTAGAATCTTCATTTGCATTCTCCTATGTTATTTGCAAATATCTTGCAAGATTTAAATATTTTCTTCGGAGTATGGTAATATTTTTAAATAAAACTGATCTGACCATTTGACGTAAAACATTTGGTTCGGCTTTATGGATTTATTTTAAATTAAAAATAGCTATAAATCATTGTATATGCCATAAAAGCACCCAGCATCTACAGTCACTTATATTGAGGTTTTTGCCCTTATACATGACCTTTATGAGATAATCTAATGCAATCACAGCTGCAACCTGGGTGGAATGACTAAGGGGTCTGCCGCTGCCCCCACAATATTTATGCCCAGTGCCCTCACCCAGATCTCAAGATGTTACTTTTATTTGGTCCTTGTGGGTACAGATGGGGGCAATGCTGCAGGCAGAGGAAGCACTGATGCCAATTCTGACATTTAAGATCTGTCCCCTGCTGTATTTTAGCAGAAGTTAAGTCCAAAAAATCCAGGGGATTTTATAATCCTTATAATGTGTTCACATTAAACACCTATAGTATCACATAATGTTATATCTGTAGGTGGATGGACAATATCTGTAATACGATCCCCAAAGCATAAACACAGCATTGCTAGAGTAAGTGGCTGACAGAGCATCGGGGGCCCCTGGTGAATGGCAGTTTAATTGGAGCCACAGTTGCTGTAACTCCATAAATTGTACTTCTGTTATCACAATTTCACAAAGTTAGTAAAAATATATATTTTGGGACTGTAAACTCCTAATTTAATTTTTGATCATCTATGTAACTTTGGCTTTGTGTAGCTTATAAGTATTAAATGTACTGTATGTGCACTTTAAACAATTTACTGCATACCCAGTGCATTGATATATTAGGACAATTTAAATGGCTTCATTTATAGAAAAAAAAAAGATTTTAAATGTTTTCTATCTGAACAAAACTATAATTCTACAATGTCTGTGAGATTATTCAATCAAATGATGTCACTAAAAAGTAAATATTTATATTTCACTTTTTTTTTTTTTAATAAAAATTCTGGTGACAGTTGGTTTTATTTTCAGATTTTATGGATAAGATTTTCCATTGTGGTTGCTAAAGGAACAATATTGCAGCTATAAATGTATAAACTGACAAACGTGGTCAAGTGATGTCAAATGGTGCACTGTATGTAAGAGAACGGGGCTCAGAATGATGGCACATGCTCGCAAACCACATGGTGGGGCACTAGGCTAAGGGAGTAAAAATCACCCTCTGGGCTTGCTAAACATACTCTATAATCAGGATTTTAATCCTAGTGCCCAACACATGAAATCACTAGCATTATTTATAATTTACAGCAAGAAAAGCTGCAGTTTAATGCTTGGAGATTTTCTCAGTAAATTTTCTACAATTAAAATCACTAATGGCAGTTGTTTATGTGGGGAGGTTTAGCGCATGGCACCACTATATGATAAACTGTTTGTGGCAATAGAAGAAAAATATTCCTAATAACAACCTGCCTTCCCAAGGTCTTACCAGCACTGCGGCCAGTAACCAGCTTGATGTACAAGAGACAGACCATGTGAAACAGAATTCTGTTTGCTAAAACATTAGAGCTGACAATCTAAAGCTAAGGTTATTTGCACATAAAATGATAATCTAAAGAGTTGAATGCAAAAGCTAAAATCTAAGAAGAAAATTCTATGCACATGATTTAGAATAGTCTAATACAGGATTCAATGTACATTAAAGGGGTTCTCCAGCCTGAATGTAACCCTCGGGGATGTTCTACTTTTAGCTGAAATAATAACTTATGCTAATGCAATCATCTTTCTCTACGTATTAGGAAGCTAAATGTTTTCTTAGGTTCTAACCTACTTTACAATGTTATATGATGATGCCCCATATTCGATGGCTGGAATAATTAACATCATTATAAGTCAATCTGAAATGCAATGTGAGCTAGGAGTAGTTGGCTGATAACAGTGTCAATTGCTTTGGGCAATAATGAAGAACTTTGAGGTAAGCCATCTAAAAATAAGACATTATATATAAAGAACAACTAGGAACTCACAAATCCATGAAAACATTTGCATACACAAGAACAAAAAATCTAAGGGGGAGTCGAATGTGTACAAGCTAACACATAATTTAATATACTGTACAAGTGTTTATTATAATATCAATACCTATTTACTTTAACAAAAAAATGAAAAAAAAACTAAATAAAATGGAAAAAAATTTGGTAAAATTGTCTTCATAATATGTAGACACAAGTGACTTGTGAATCATATCGTGAGGGGTAGATCTGTGGTGACGAGTGGGAGTGATCCCCCCTTTTAAGTAGCACTCACCAAATAGTGCTAATATCAAGCACTTTGAATTGTATTTCACTACCAGATGGGAGTAAACAAATCCAATAATGCAAGACACCTGTGCAAGGTGGGAAAACAGGAGCGAGCTGAAATGGAAACAGACACTAGTAAATAAAAAGGGCCAAAACCCACAAGTGAGGAAAGATCACCACCTGTGAACAAAATGTCCAGGGTTTGAATCCAAGGACTGGAGCGACCACTGTGTTACAATTTGTTGAAGCACCTGGTACACACAGCCACCCAATGTTATGTTTTCATTGAAATAAATGTTGATTTTATTTGCACTGTATGCATCAGCTTCTGCAAGAAAGGTTGATTAAGTCGTAACCACAGTTATGAAATGTGTCTGGAGACTGCTGATATTAGAAACCAGGAGAATCCATATTAAAAGGACCAATAACAAGAGCAAAACAAAATTTGTTTGAATTAACAAGAGAGTAATCGCTACTGTACATAGTATTGGATTACTAGCAAATATGCTTTAGAGCAATAGACCAGCGGTTCTCAACCTTGTTGAGACCGCGACCCCCGGGTACTGACGCCTGGGTCCAACATCATCGCGTTGTGTGTCACGTTATGACATTCAGGCCCGACATCACTGCGCAGGAACCCTTATTTAAAGGGACCTGCGCTCTCTTCCAGCTTCACTGCGTGTTTACGACCCCTGTGAGAGTGTCATTCGATCCCCAAAGGGATCGCGACCCACAGGTTGAGAACCACTGACTTAGACAGTGGAGAGATTCTTAACTTATACTTAACTTCTTCCTTGCCTTGTACAGTTATTAATATTTAAGAAAATATTGCTATTTTCCCTCTGTACAATTTTGCATTACCCCTGTCATTCTCAGGCTTTCATTGGTGTATACTGGTATTTATTAATTCCAAACTTCAGTACAAGAAAAATGTTGAAAAATGAGTCTAAACTAGCCCCATTAGAAGTCAGGAATGTAAAAGTAAAATTTTATAGCATCTAAAACTAGGAAAGCACACATTTTTCATTGCTCTATCAAGTGTAATGATTTAAGGAACAACTCATCCAGAGGAGTGGATGGTTAAGCTACTATCCTAAAATTAAAGGGCTCCTCTGTTTCACATGTTTTTATCATATGCTTCATTAACCTGAATACTCAATGATTGCTGTTTTGGAATATGTAGGACATTCTGCAATTTGCATATAGAGAGTGTGTCTTGTATCTGTACAAATATTACCTGGGCTTGATCTGTAAGTAATGCATGATAGAACTACTATGATACTTCATGGTAAACCATTAGGGAGCTACTGGTAAAGTGAGGAATATCTTAATGTATGGTTGGCCATTAAATGCAAGCTCATTTTAGTTCTTTTATTCCCTGCTGAGCTTCATATTAAGATGACAAAATAATTGTAGTCATTGAGGAAGGAATTGCAATCCTAGATCCTTTAAGCAGACCACCATTCATTTGAAAAAAACTCAAAGATATTGTAAATAAACTGCAGGAACATTTTATATGATTGTGCTCAGTAGCTTATATGATGTTTCTTAGTGAATCATATTGTTGTGTAACCATGGCTAGTTAAGCCTATAAGGTACTTCTCATGAAGTTGTCTTAATAAAATCATCATCTGCAGAGGTAATAAATGTATTATCTGAAATATGCCCTGTCAAAAAAATCTGTGATAATATATTCTGTTCCAACTAAATTATTCTAATTGTTCTAATCTCATACTAACTCTCTGAAAATCTCATTAACCTTCAAATTCTAGGTGGGACTTTACCAAAATCCCTGTGCACAATAATAATGTGTTATCAGAGTCCTTTGACTTCAATCAGAAATCAATACAGTTATTCATGAAATTATATTTCCTTTCTATGTATGGCAGCGCTTAAGAAAGAAGGATAAAAATATTAGAACACTGGGTTTGTTGTTAGGGATTGTTTAATGCCATCTAGATTCTCATGCTGATATCCATTCTACGCTTAGGGGGTCATTCATTAAAGTGCAAATTGATCAGAAGATCGGAATGGCAAAGTACTGCAGAGTGAAGACCAAATTACACAAAGGTGGCAAGAATACACAGCAGAACTTTATGAAAATAATCAACCAAGTCAGTCAGCCGACTAGAGAGACCCAATCCAGGAAGAACCAGAAATTCTGGAGGAAGAAGTAGTTTGGGCTCTGAAACAACTACCAAACAGGAAAGCCTCTGGCATCAACTGCATACCGTCAAATTACTCAAGCCCATGCCCATCACAATGCTAACAGAGCTCTGCCAGCTGATATAGAAGACCAAATCAAGCCCAGAGATTGGACAAGATCAGACTTTGTCTCACTTAAAAAAAAAGGTGATACTCAAGAATACTGCAAGTATTGAACCATTGCACTCATATCACATGCAAGCAAAATCATGCTGAAAATTATTCAAAAATGCAAGGCATCAATTATCGAGAGAACTTCCCAGTGTCCAAGCAGGATTTTGTGGAACCAGAGATCAAATTGCAAACTTGCAGTGGATCATGGAAAAGACACACAAATATTAAAAGGATGTATATACTGTATGTGCTGCATTGACTACAGCAAAGCATTCGACTGCATTGAACACAGCAAGCTATGGGAGTGTCTGAAGCAAATGGGCATCTTGGAGTATCTGGAAGAACTGATAAGAACACTCTACATTAATCAAGAAGCCACAGGCAGGACAGCAATTGGCAACAAGGACTGGTTTAAGACAAGAAAGTCGTTCCTCAAGGCTGCACTCTATCACTGGCCCTGTTCAATCTGTATGCTAAAACTATCATGAGACGATCGAATTATCACCAGTTGGAGTGAAAATCAGATTTAGAAACATAAACAATCTCCGATATGACAGCGATAATACTTTGCTTGTGTTACGTGAAAATGACCTGGAATATTTGGTTCAAAGAGTCAAAGAGTGCATGGGACAGTACCTCAATATCAATAAAACAAAGGTAATGACTACAACAAGCACTGGTATAGTCCACTTAACAATGGACAATGAAAAAATCATCATCAAAGAGGATCATTGCTAGGCTGAAGCAGCTACCTTGTTTTATAACAGTCTAACCTATATTACCTAATGTTCCACAAGACAAAGGTCTATTCTTTCTACTAAACAAGAAATATTAGGGGCCAACTAGCATCTCATAATAGATAGTTTTCATATTTGGTTATCTGCTAGAAACATCCCTACCTAGACTATTTCTGCTTTAGTTTCCTCATTTGATTACTTGTATCCAGGAAGGGGTGCCTAAGCTTGATCCTCCCAAAAGACAGTTTTGTCATTAATTCGCCACATCGCAGAGTCTGATGAATATGCGAAGATCAGAAAGCAGCAAATGGACTCAAATTCTGACTCTTAGATGACTGTTTGAACTTTAGCTAATAAGCCCCTAAATTAGTAGATAAGGACTGGTCATAACATTTGATATTATACTTTGTTGGTGGACCCACAATACCAAACTGTGTAGTAAAAACATTGTTTCCTTTATACAATCCATCTAAATATAATTAGGGACAAATATTCAGAGCGCAGATATTTTAAGTGCTGTGTATTTACTATTGTATAATGTCATCTGGTTTTTTACTGCACTCTGCCAGGGTATAATTTATAGCACATCACTGCACAGTGTGAGTTTTAGTATTTATCTGAATGTCTCTTACTGTAAGCAGATAACTCAGAGCAGATGGCTCCCTTGGGTAACACAATAGGATTCATTGGCATGATTTCAATTACTTTTTCAGATCTGTTTTTTTAAGGCAACAAGACAATTTAGCATAATCACCATTGCCTGCTTCCTCTGAAAGTCATCATTGTAGCGGTTTCAGGAAAGCTTAAACACCACAGCTGGATGTGTTTGTAGGACAAGCTTGAATCTAGTAAAAAAATGATTTTAAAGGTTAACTGCAGGTAGAAACAGTTGAGCTCACATGACATTTTTGCTGAATGGATTTAGGAGGTTTTCAGTTCCTGTTGGACATGATCTTTTAAATCTTTCAAAATTGAAAATGCCTAGTAAAACATAATGACTCCTTCTCAAAGTGCATTTAGATATAATGCCAAGCTGGCCTTCTTCAGCAAAAAAATCTTGTCATACAAGTTTAATGTATTTGGAAGCCTTTACATCCTTTATTAAATGTAAAGTCCAGTCAACCAAAGATTGCTGAACAAGGCCAAGTGTACAGTATCCTTGTTCATGAGACAATTTTTATGCAGGTAGGCAATGCACATGCTCAGTGTTACTTGCCTCATGTAGGTATGGACTATTTAAGAACTTAGGATATATCTATCTCAGGATGAAATAAATGCAACATTATATAGTTAAATACAATAGTAATAATAAAGTAAAAAAGGATTATCTTCAAATGAAACTGAAGAACCTCTACCTGCACTTAGGGTTTTCCTCCTGTTAATTTAGAAACAAGCATTTTTAATATGTTCAGCGCTACCAAGCAGATTATTAAATGGCTTAGGTGCATACTGCAGACTACACTATGTTCTATACAGCCCTGTAGTACACAGACAAACTAATTCATTATTAAGCTAGCATTATGGATATTTGAGATGTTTGGTGTTAAAGTGGTAGAGTTACCCATACCTCCTTTTTAGTTGCATGGAAATCATGGAAATTGCAAATTGCCAACACTGCTTTTGCCTTTTTAGGAGCCAATTGCAGACCTATAACCAGTTCAGCACTACCTGGCATCACTACATCTTTCATTGAAATTTCCACATGTATTTTCCAGGCAGCTTATTTTACAGGTGTTTTTTTTTATATATATGTATATGTATATATAGCTAACCATATCATCCCTTCAACCATTAAACTGCAAGATGCATTTAAAAATTGTATCTTGTTGCAGGGATAATCTTGTCTGTGTATTCAGGTATTCAGTGTAGGTAGGATACATTAGCTACCCGGCCTGCAGTATAGGGGAGGTATATATAGTTAATCTCTGCTAAACACATAGGGGAATATTTCTAAAATTCTAAAAAACTTTTCTCCTGGAACATTGATATCAATATACCTTTAATTAGGTTGAAAATATTAATATCCCTGATATTGATATTTAGTATGCCCTCTATCTGACCTTAAATGTTCACCTGGTTAAGGGTGGGGAAAACTGATTATTCCCTTGGGAGATGGTTTTGAAAAGTTTTCTAAGTCCTCGTTGGAAAAATAAGCGATATTGATATTGAAATCTACAGTATATCAATCAAAAAGGGCTCAATTGGAAGCAGTAAAGCAATTGGAAGTGTAGCAGTGAAAATTGATGAATACATCAATATTTTAATTATTGATATATTTTATTCAGGAATACATAAATTGAGGGAAATTGGAAGTTTTTGGAAAGAAAATAAATGCAGAGAAACTTACTGAATTGTGACAAATAGATCAAAATGATCTTTGTAATTTCTCCCCATGATATGTAAACGGAGGTTATTTATAAAAGGACGAATTTGCCTAGTGCAGACCTTGCATCTGTTCTTGTCACTATGATCAGGAAGACACAAATTCACTTCTCCTTATTCATGAAGCAGCTGATAGATTTGTCAAAGAAGTGCACAGCAGCATAGCCAGTCGGACAATAATAGGATTATATTGTATTTTATCAGCATCATGTATCTGCTCATTAGAGTCCCTGCTCCATCTTACAACTTGCAGTTCAACAGCTGCTGATCGACTTTCTGAATTCTTTCAAGAGTGTGACATAGGGACAATTGAAGATAACTGGTTAAAAGGTGTGGCTTATATAGGAAAGAGATTATAAAATGAAAAAGTAAAAAAAAGGTATAAATACTATATATATATATATATATATTACAAACATATTTCTCTGTGAAACTTAGAATGGTACATATCTGTTGGTGACTTTGCTGTGGTTACTGACCTTTAAAGATTCTACTTAGTTCACATATGCACAATATTTACTCTGTTCATGTCTAAGAAATATTAAACATGGTCATTTTAGAACTATCCAGCAGCCAATAAGAATATTGCATGTAATGTATGTTCATAACTAAGCTACTAAAACATTAAAGTGTACCAAATCTGTACCAAGGTCTGATAAGTGTAGTGAGGCAATAGAACTTTCTGCCTTAGGAAATCGCCATGGTTGATTCAATGAAATGGATCAAAAGCGACCTGGATGCCTTCCTTCAGTGTAGGAACATTACAAGTTATGGGTACTGGATAACTGGAGGTGGGATCTTAATCCAGGGAATTATTCTGATCCCTCAGTGTAAGAACATTACAAGTTATGGGTACTGGATAACTGAAGGTGGGATCTTCATCCAGGGAACTACTCTGATCCTTCAGTGTAAGAACATTACAAGTTATGGGCACTAGATAACTGAAGGTGGGATCTTCATCCAGGTAATTACTCTGATCCTTCAGTGTAAGAACATTACAAGTTATGGGTAAATAGATAACCCAAGGTGGGATCTTGATCCACGGAATTATTCTGATCCTTCAGTGTAAGAACATTACAAGTT
>WMED01023716.1:0-10177 GCA_019650415.1 Pipa parva
CTCATCAAATCTTTCATAATCAGCACTATCCACAACAAAGATGAGCCCATCAGTATTGTTAAAGTAATGTCTCCAAAGAGTTCTGATTCTTTCCTGACCTCCCACATCCCACACAGTGAAAGACACATTGCGGATGGGCTCCACTGTCTCCACATTGAAGCCGATGGTTGGGATGGTACAAACTGTCTCATTAAGCTTCAGTTTGTATAGGACAGTGGTCTTCCCGGCTGCATCCAGACCCAGCATGAGGAGTCTTGCCTTGGTGACTGAGAAACTCATGAGAACTTGTTGGAGGGAGCTGAGGAGTATACCCATGGCTGCTGCTTCCTCTTTTTACTTCTTTCAATAGGAATCTGCTCAGTGTTCTTGATGATTTAAATGGAGATCTGCTTGAACTTCTGGATCCTTTCCCTCTGGATCTGCTTGTTGCTGTGATGCTGTGTGATGTGCACTGCATGTTGCTCCGGTTATATATACCCATCTTCCACCCACTGATTGTATTTATTTTTGAGAATAGAAAAGCCTGAGATAAAGCAATTCCCTGCCCTGTAGTGTCACCGTGTGCTGTGCTGGAACAATTCACAACAACCGGTTCTGACAGTGACACTGACTGCAGTGGAAGGAAGTGACATCATCCAGATGGAATCTCACTCCAGTACAACTTTATTTGCAACTGAGAAGTTTTAACAAACTCACAGAGAGGATGTGATACTTCAGTTCTACTGTAATATATTATTACACTGAAGAACTGTGCAGCGCTATTTCTCCCACCATTTTACTTTTCTCTCAGGGGGTCAGCTCCCGCTAATCCATATGGGGACAGCAATTAACAAATAGTAATGATGGACACTAGGAATTCTTGTGAACATGAAATGAAAGCAGTTTATTGTTCCAATCAATATGGGGGTTATTCACTAAAGTCTGAATTGTTGCGTATAGGTGTGAATTCGGCAGGTAAAGACAGTCACAATAGGCTACTACTGTCGCAGTCGTGTCTTTATAATGAGAATATTGTCGCAGTCTCAACAAATTGTCGCAATGTTAGCTTTAAAAAATTGTCGCGATTTGCTATGGGAATCCGCTGTTGAATTCGCATCTTATTGAATAACCCCCTATTTATATATTAACAGTGAAACTAGGTTAACTTTATACAGGTACTTACAAGTTGCATACAGTTCAGGCAGTGTAACTCTCACAGCAGAGCACTGGTTATTGCAGTCACTAGTCAGGTATTCTTTGGAAGTCACAACAAAATATATATAAAAAGTAGCGCTAAAAGTAATAATTATTAGAATAAATAAATATACAAATGAATAAAAGTCCAAACAAAGGTGCAGCTTCTTCAAACACTCTGGGCATCCACCTCTCCGGAATCCAATAAAATACACAACCTGAAAAAAAAGCGCACAAAAAGGGGCATATAGTGCCTTATCAATGAGTAAAGATGCTCTAGTAGAGAAAAATGTGCCACCAAATAGCAAACAGTGAAGCTGCGGGTATTTGAACAAGATGAAATCCACCGCTTCTGTGTGAAAACGACCAACAGGTGGCACCAAATATTAATGGAGAGGCTCGCCAGATTAAATTAATCAGAACAGCTTTATAATAAAATCTGTAATCCAAACATCCAACAGGTAAAGAGCTTTCCAGTAACACATAAAAGTGATAATAACTTAATATATCCGCAGAGCAATGTCCATATATAAAAAAGTGAAAAACTTCATAGTGTAGCACAGCTATTTATTATTGAAACCATGAATGAAAAGATACTCACAAAGAAAAGTGAATATGAAAGCCCATCAAGAAGAAAATCTTTCTCTCTCAATGCGTTTCACTGCTCTTATAATGTTGCCGCTTCATCAGGAGACAATTATAAACGGATCGCTAAAGTGCGTCTTAAATATATGCATTGGCGCCAAATCTAGATGTCTAACTGGCGACCGTGTCATAGCTAGATGCCAGAATGATAAAGTGCGCCAGGAAATGATGTAATACTGTGATGCTCGTTATGTGTCAGTGGAACACATATGCTCTCCAAAGGGGATGCGCCCAGGAAATGCTGAGTCGCACATAACATACAGTATAACATATCAGTGGAACGCATATGCAAAAGAGATGGATTTCATCTTGTTCAAATATTCACTCACACAAACACTCACTCAAACACTCACTCACTACATCTTGTTATAGATCTGCTGGGCAATGTATCTGGGTATGGTGCTGGACACTGTGCTCTGTACCTGTGTGTGTCTTCTATTGTGATGCTGATAGCAGGGGTTGCAACTAGGTTCTATCCCCTGGGTGCTACAGTGTCTGTGCCTGTGGCTCCACTGGATCCCAGTAAATTTATTTCATTTGGTTCATAGGGGGGCTGGAGGGGAACACCCTGCGACGGGAGGAGGGTCCAGTTCTGTAAAGTTCCACCACTAGTTGACAGGTTAGGCCTGACTCACACAAGCCCCAAGCCTGGATATTTACTGCCCTCAGCCTATTTTAGCTTGAGTTACCATTTAGCAGTTGTTGCAGATGGTCCTAACAATATATAACAATTTGGAAATTTCTAATACTTCTCTGGAAAACTGTCATTTTGTTAAAGCTTCTCAGTTGCCTATAAAGTTGCATTTTGTTCAGTTGATATCACTTCCTTCCACTGTCATCTTTGCCTCTGTCAGAACAGGTTGATGTTATTTCCTCCTGCCTAACATAAAGTGTCAGGTCAGTGTGGAGAAATCCTTTGTGTTTATATTTTCTCGGGCGACCAGAACTGTCATTGTTGAAAGAGAAGTATATATATATATATAGCTGGAGCATAATGCAAAACACATCATTTAACTCAAAGAAGCACAAGCAGATCTGTGGCAAAAGTATCAGAAATAAGCAACGGCATCCATGGGTATTCTCTGGAGCTCCATCCAAAGAGTTCTTATGAATTTCTACACTACCAAAGCTAGAATATTAATGGTGGGTCTGGACGCAGCAGGCAAGACCACAGTTTTATACAAGCTAAAGCTTAATGAGACAGTCTGTACAATTCCAACCATTGGATTCAACGTGGAGACGGTGGAACCCATCCATAATGTGTCATTCACTGTGTGGGATGTGGGAGGTCAGGAGAAGATCAGATCCCTTTGGAAGTATTACTTCACCAATTCTGATGGGCTCATCTTTGTTGTGGATAGTGCTGATAAAGAAAGGTTTCACGAGGCCAAAATCGAGCTTGAGTCCATTCTGAGGAATGAGGAAATGAGAGGTGTCCCTTTCATACTACTGGCCAATAAGCAGGACCTTCCCAATGCCAGGACTCCAGCAGAAGTGACAGATGAATTAGGTCTGATGAAGATAACAGGCCACCAATGGCACGTTCAAGGCTGTTGTGCAACAACAGGGGATGGACTTGTTGAGGGTCTCGAGGTCCTCAGCAACTTGATTAAACAGTTTCAAAAACCTAGACCAGCGTTTCCCAAATAGTGGGTCGCGACCCGGTACCGCCTCGCCGTTACGCTTAGTGTCAAGCCAGAGAGCGCGTATTTTTCTTTCTTCAATGGGTTTTCATGACTGAATACTAGTAATGGACTTCGCGCACGGCACCGCTCATGAATATTCATGAACTGGCTACTTCATGATGCAACACGCATTGTACGCCTTAAAAAACACACGTGGCAGACAGGACTGTTCACTTGCCGCGAGAGGAAGCTCCTGCTTGGAGCGAAACGCGTCCGGCAATCCTCATTAGCAGTGACTGGATGTTTTCTTGTACACACACACCAGGGTATGCAAAAAAAATTAGTGGGTCACGAAGGATAAGCACAAAAATAACCGGGCCACGGAAATATAAGTTTGGGAAACGCTGACCTAGACCATCTGATCTGAGGTGAACCATTTGAAATAATCCTTCAAACACTGCTAATATTCATACTCTAATCAGACTTTGCTTTATTTTGTGGATTTTCTTGAACAGCCAATCAGACAGTTGCAAGTTTGGGCCTGTGGGGTTCAGAATTCAAAGAAAATGGCTTTCACAAAGGAAAGCTATGTGCAAGGAACCACTGATTTTACATATGCAGCAGTTTATTGCTGTGCACGTGTGGGCACTTTTACGTATCTGGTTTTTCAGTGGATTCAGAGGGAAAGTCCCAAAATATCATTCTGCCAAATTTGTAAATTTCATTTTTACTTACCATTTCCTACTACAGTCTCCATGATCAAATGGATAATTATATTGTGGCAATGCAAAGCTGAAACTGCAATATATATATACTGTATGTGTATTTGTAGAACTATGGGGGTTATTGACCACAGTGAGAATTCTACTGTAGGAGTGAATCCGTTTTACCTGATTCTCTACTCCAGCGGTTCTCAACCTGTGGGTCGCGCGGCCATCCCACGGGGGTCGAGAACCACTGCGGCACCCGGAAGCGCCTGCAGGACCTTTCTTATAAGGGTTCCTGCGAGGTGACATCGGGAAAAAACGTCACCACGTGACGCGCGTACAGGATAACGTTTCGCCCGAACGTCACCACGTGACACGTGTACGTGATGACGTTCGGCTGAAACGTCATCGCGCGGTGACGTCAGCGCCGGGGGTAGCGACCCAGAAAAGGTTGAGAACCGCTGCTCTACTCCTTATTGACTAAACAGCAGATATCTGTAGCAAATCCACAACCGTGACAATATTACCATAGCAAAGCCGTGGTCATGTTAGTAGCAGTCTATTGTGTAGTGTGAAACTGTCATTAGCTGGTGAATTTGACACTTTGCAGTTTCCTGAACACCCGAATATGGGGGAGTGGCAAATTCACACCTTTACGCGACAATTCGGAGTTTAGACAATAACCCCCTAAGTGTTTTTCTAATTTTTATTTGTTGTATGTAATTTTCAGAAAGCGAATGCATGCATTTAATTATTATCTCTTAATAAAAAAAGCTGTATATATTTCTAGAGACCTAGCTGAGTTATTTATAATGCCACTTTCAGTACAATCAAGCCTGCCCTGCTTATGGAGAATGACTTAATTTGCAGCCCTTTACTGATGTTGTCTAATATTTTCCAAAGTTTCCCTAGGTCTGACTAGTTCAGGGAGAAGGGCTTAGGACCTGCAGGAAAAAGACTTATCAGCTGCATTTTGAAATGCCTATTTTTGTGAGGCTCTAGATAAGTGGTCTTCAATTATCTAAAGAACCATAGAAAGAACATTTTCACAAGTTCTGTATTTGAATAAATACCATACTAATTCAAATGTGAATTTCTAATGTTTTGGGTGTTACTGATCCAAGTGTAACAATTTGTTAGCATTTGCTTAAAACAACACCTTTACCTTAAAACTGCCTTTGGATACCTCTGCCACTTAGTAGGCGGAAATAAATAATTAGGGGCAATCAGATAATATATATAAAACGCGGCAGTCATTTACTAAGATCTTAAAAACCTAAAATGACCAATCAGCAGTTGGTAAACATTATTATAGGAGATCTAGGATACTAAAAGCCAACCCCTGAATTATTGTAATGGGTCATTAGACCTCAGTAAAAAGGAATTGGCATTGTTGATACATTTCAGTAAAGTTTTCAGTAGTTTTCAGTAGTTTTCCTGACAAGGAACCTACACAAAGAAAAGCAGAAGACTGCTTATTCCTACTTCCTGCAGCACAGAAACATAATGTCCTGGCCATTTTGTGTAAGAGGCTACTGGATTCCATGATGGATAGTTCAATTAGGAGTGGCATCTTCTCCTTTATGTACAAATACTGTCATATTTAGGTAGGAGTGATGTGACATGTTAGTTTAATTAGGAATTAACATAACTATGAATTAACAGAACCAGGTAAAAACTGGATGCAAGGCCCCCCACTTGCCTACTGTCATCCCTAGTGCAAGAGTAATGAACTGGGGGCTTCCAGGAGTGCTGAATTCCATCTTCCACTGCCTACACATGTCTCTTGTACATTATGTCACACAACATTACAGGCTGGTTCACTTTCCTATATAACAAGAGGAATAAAGAAATCCCACTTATAGGAAAGTGGGAAGCAGAACTTTTTAGCTCCTCACACCGCATAACCAGGGCCATTTAACCTAAAAACTCAGCTAAAGAGACAGCTTGAGAAATTGCTTCCATTTCCTCTTCCCACTAGCAGCCTGCTCAGTGTGTACAGATGGTTGATGGCAGGCAGTGATGAGTTTTTAGGTGTAGGTGTGGTGGCAGTTGTAGGCATCTTCATGTGCCCTGGCAACCCTGGTGGTATATTGCCCATAGAAACAGGCTCCTCTTTACTCTGAGCATAAGTAGCATGAACAAACATTTGCCTTCCTAAGTGAAAAGGAACAGAAATGCCAACATATGCTTAGTTACCAGCTGCTTGGCACCATAAACGCTAAGTTAAATGGGACCCTAAGTAGATTGCTGCACCTTATTAGAATGAAGATCTTCACCTTTGTTTCATGCTGAAATAAAGAACTCGGGAGATGCCTAATTTGCAGCTACTTCTCCCTATTTCTCATTTCTGATCACACACGCACGAGTAAGCTGTGCTGTGGCAAAAGGAAGGGTGTCTTTAATTACAGATACACTGTCTATAAAAGTCTTTTATTTAGGATGCCAGTTAACCTAATGCTTGAGCTTCCCTTTAAGAAATGAAAGTCATGCAAGGGAGAAAGCAAGAGGTATCTAGGGTGCATCACTTCACCTTTTCAGTCCAGGGTCACACTAGCAGATTTTCAGCTGAGCTTTTTAAATTAGGCTCATTATTGTCTATCTTCCAAAGCACAATAGGATGTGTGGATTATCCCACAATAAACAATAGATACTATTCTTCCAGCTCAGCTGAAAATCAGCTAGTGTGACCTCATCTTTAGGCTATGTAAAATTAAAGGTTCGGATCAGTGGGGCAGGTGGGAAAATCACACTCTAATCATTCCAAAGTAAATGTTCCTTTTGAAGATATATTGAGTCCTTTACCCAAAGGTTTTGTGAGACATTAATAAGGGATACATATAATCTAACTGTTGTACAGCAGCACAGAACAAATTTCAATTTTCATTTCCCTAGAGAATTTGAATGTTAAAAATGAGATAGTTAATACTAATTGTATCAAGGAGCAAGGAACCTCTTCCAGAATTCAAATCAAACACATACATGTCATTTCCATTGGGTTTTAGTGTTTTAATAACCTTAAAAATAGTATAACCATAATTAGAATTTCTTGCCGTGTCACCTACAGTGATATCGGAATTAAAAAGTGCACCTTTGGGGAGAAAAGGGGAATGGTACAACATTACAAAAAAAAAAACTTATAAAAACAACACAAAGGTATTTCTAAGTACAAAAACTGAAAATATACATTTTATACAAAAAGCATACAACTGGAGCGGCTATACCTTACCATGTATACACGCCCATGAATAATGCACAACATAGGATTTCGATACAGTGCTTCCTGCATCACGCATACATCATGGACATCTGTGTGAAATATAACCACCCAACATACAATGCTGGCTGGGAGAGGAACAAGCCTTTGTAATGATTTATTAAACACAGGGGCACTTTTGTGGATTGTCAGCTTTCTTGATTGAAAAAATGATCAGCCACCTGATTTGTCAATTCCAAAAGAACTTACACACTTCATAATCACCTGCAGGAAAACGTGGAACGTGTTTCTGCCTCCAATGTCAGGAGGTAAGATGTAAGCTAGAAGGAAACTAATTCGGTTACGTTGGATGTAGGAATAATGTTTCATTGTTACGTTCCCTTTCTAATGTTGCACTTGGTAAGTGCTGACCTTTTTTTTTACATCATTTGTATTTGCTGGACAGTGTACTGTGAAGCCACTAAGGTTATATCACCACGTGTCGAGGAATTTTACACTTCATTTATATGCATGGATTTGGATACAGAAAATAAATGATACAAAAGGAAGAGTATGACAACCCAGAAAAAAAACATCTCCATCTCCATTTAATTCCTTAACGCTTTGTATCATTAAGCAACTGATTTACTCTGATTATTATTTGTACCAGTAAATTTTACACTTTGCACTTTCAACTCTGCCCTCTGAGAAAAAGCCTGACCTTAATTGGTATATTATTGTAAAGATGGAAAACTCTAAAAGAATGAAAATAAAGTCAGTGGACCAAAGCCTACAGAAATGCCAACTGTGCCAAAAACATAATAATGGTAGAGAAGACTATAACCCATTAAAGAGAGACTCACTGCACTGAACACTAGGGAGTATAAAATAAAATCCAGGGAATTCATCAACAGGGACAAACTTTACAGGGGTCTAGTAACCCACAGCAACCAATTAGAAGTTGACTTTCATAAGTCTATTCCCCTCCTACCAGTCAGTACAAACTGTTGATTGGTTACTAAATTCCTGTAAACAATTGCCACTGTTAATGAATTTCCCTTATGAAATCCTCTCTATGAAGGACTGGCTGTAGCTCTCATTGCAAAAAAACAGACTTACGTAGAGTTCTCCCAACTGCTGTTGGGTATAATGAGAAACAGACTTATGTAGAGTTCTCCCAACTGCTGTTGGGTATAATGAGAAACAGAGTAATTTGGAGTTCTCTCAACTGTTGTTGAGTATAATGAGAAACAGACTGATGAAGGGTTCTTTACACTGCTGTATTTGAAGAAGAAGGCTGTAGTCTTTATAGCTTTGCAACACTATGTTGAGGTTCAAGCAATCTTCTGAGATGGTGTTGAAACCTCTCAGTTAAGGCAGAGCTAAATGCACAGGCAGCACAGGATTTTAACTAGCCACAAGCCAATGGCAAGTCTTGTCTTAGGACTAGGGTTGTAGTTGGGTTGTAGTAGGGTTGTATCCAATGTAGTTAACTGATTCCAATATCTATGCCTTTGCCATCAGACACCCAGTATTGTAGGATTTGAAATAAACAGATGGAAGGTGGAAAGTGTCTTTTGCTGTAATTTATTTAACACAACATGTTTCAAGTCTAACCATGGCATGTTCCAGTTTCCATCTGTCTATTTTGTCCTAGGATTTGTGACAACGACAATGATCTATGTCCAGAGTTTTTTTTTTACTCAAAGATTAGATATTCATCAGCTTTTTACTGATTTTTACAGAATCGAAAACAACTTTTCGATGTAAAAAAATAAAAATGCATTAAAAAAAAAAGTGATTTTCTACATGGCTAAAACAGCATTTTTATATAGCCGATTATAATGAAATTAACACTGTTTCTCCAAGAATTAGGCCGGCAAAAAAAAACAACTTTTTAGACTTTGATAAATTTCCCCCAAAAGATCTGAATATCATAGTAAATACTATTGGGCCAGCCTACCACTTTGCATATCATCTTGGCTTTCATTTAACAAACACGTCCAAAATGATCCTTTTTTTTCCCCCCTATAACAGAAGAGTAATGAAAAACACTGACTATAGTTGGAGATAATATAAGCAGGAGTCTAAACTTTATCTCTGCTGGGACCAGATAAGCTTTACCATAATATATAAACATTAAATCACAACGACAGTAACCATTATCTTTCACAAAGCTGATACCACATACTAGTGATAGGTGTCCTGAGTCAGTAATGCTCTTCTTGTAGTACAATGACTAATGGGGGATTTAGGGAAATGCGCCACAGGTTAGAAACTGCCACCGTTCAATACCGTTCTGGTAACAAAACAGCAAAGAACTTTGTATTACTTGTATTATTATCACAGAGAATTGTCTTTGCGTTAAATAAAAAAAAAAACAAAAAAAAACATTCCACAGTCAGGGGTTTTAGAAGGAACTGATTGATTTTCTTGTATCTGTTATGTCGTCTTAAGAGAAAGCTGCCAGTATTTCTGTCTTCTAATGTTTAGGGGGTAACCTTTATGCCGTTATGTCCCGCAGCCTAATCATTTCATCCAGTCCCAAATATTCTGGATTTTCAGCAGTGGGTGTAGTAAAACCATTATGTCCTTGAGTCAGTTCCCCATCAGCCTTTGATGAGTTGAATTCATGATTCCAGTAATAGAGATTGTCAAAGGCTTGAGGAAAGCCATTTGGAGGGTGTAATCCTGGTGGGGGCAAGTAGTCAGGATTGTCCAGAGCAGAGAAGGCCATAGTGCTCCATGGCTCTCTTACAACACCATTTTTACATAGCTGGCCTTTCTGCCTTTCTAGGGTGGACTTTTGCCTCTCCAGGGTGGACTTTTGC
>WMED01023718.1:0-11387 GCA_019650415.1 Pipa parva
CTTGCTTACAGCCGGTCCCTGGTGCAAAAAAGGTTGGGGACCTCTGCTTTAAAGCATTCGCTGATCTCTGCATGCAGGAGACCAGGGAGCGCACACCAGTCTCGGCAAGCTGATGCGAAGCATCGCAAGGTGAGTTCTCACTTTACTGAATTACAGTACCTTGGTCCCAGTCATTACTGTCACTTTTGAATAAACAGTCGTGTTATGCCACACTGGGGCCCTGCCATCAACCCCCTACTTCACCACTTTGCTCTGGAAAAATCTAACTGGTGAATTTGGAGTAGTGTGCTTTTCCAAATTCACCACTTTGACGCACTCTGTACATGCACATAAATTAATGCAAAGAACTCTGTTATTCCATAGCCGTCATAAGTCTTCAAATTGGTTGTGAATTCACTACATCGCAGAGTTTGATGAATAAATGGAGAGTGAATGAGTTAGTGAATAAACGCCAATTTGGACCTTTAAGTGACTGTTTTGATTTTCATGAATATGCCTCTAATTAGATACAGCTGTTGCATTCTTGTGCTGCAGGGATTTCAACTCTGTACCATGCATTTTTCATAGGGTGGAAATTACAGCTGGTGCATTCATCTGACACACTTCACTGCAAAGGCATCTAAAGGGTTATTTATCACAATGCTAAATTCACCAGGTGTAGTGGATTTGTGTCCATTCTCATTTCTACACTCCAACAGACACAAATCCACTATATCTTGTTCACAAAATAGCAGATTTACTTGGTGACGAAGCAAAGGGATGGTTACTAGCAGAAGCTAGTGTTATAGTTTTCTTATGTTAATGTAATAAGCAATTATTATGACGGACATTTTCCCCACCATGTCACATTTTTTTATCCTCTATTGTTACTGTATTACAGTCACCAACATTGGAGGCATATTTACTACGATCAATTCAGCCATATCGGTTGATTTCATCCCATATCACTGTCAATTTTTGTTTCCCTGTACTTTTCGATTTCCCTGATTTACAAAGGATTGATAAAAATATTTCTCCATGGAAATAAATAGTTAACAATAAATATCAATCAGTTAATGGGCACACTTTGCAATGCTTTTCTATGAAGGTCCCTTCCATTACAGATCGATATCAATATTTATATCTCTTTTTGATGGCAAAAGATTTTGGACTAATGTCCAAAGGCTAATTAAAGGCTAAATGACAGGACCAACTCCATAGGGAATAATGGGTTTACACCACCCTCAACCAGGTGAACAATTTTCAAGGTAAAAAAAGCCTTAAGGGGCTTAATAAATATTGATATTGCCAATCTCGCGATCTCGATCTGCCATGGAAAAGTTTTTAGAATTTTGTAAATAGACCTCCTTGGTATTTTTATTAGAATTTTCTCCACACAATTCAATTTTGCGTACAAGATTAAGAGCCTCATTGACTAAAGTCTGAATAGTCACACAGAACTGTGAATTCTTTATTAAGCAAAGTCTGCAAAGTGGCGAATATGCTATCAATTTAGCCGGCTACACGAGTTGCATAATTTTGTGTGTTGTGTGCACATGCACAGGTGCTTCTAATGTTGACTAAAATGCAGAGTGGTGCAAGGGTGCTCCAAGTTCACCTGTTTGACTTTGTCACTTCAGACTGGTGAATTGGGGGGTTGATGGCAGGGTTGCATCGTTGTGTAAGGCGACTATTCATTCAAAGGTGACAATGGCCACTGTGACTAAGTGAATAAATGACCTAGGGACAAGGTGACATAGAAATAAATAGAATATTCCCAGAATACAATTAGTGGGATATGATGAGAATGACGTCACTGCCCTTCACTTGTCGAATTCATCTCACTCATATTGCTCTGCTGCTGGACTGGAACCTAAACCTGTTTATTATGAGGTCTTCTAGGGCCATGAGTGTACCCTGAACTTTTCCCTTAATTGTTTGACTACGACCTTTGTTCCTACATAGATAAAAAGGTTTATATACAAAAATGATATTACTGATGTAGACAATGACTTCAAACTCTATACAAATCTCTATGTAAAATCACTGACTAACTAGAATTACTGTAAGATTATGGTACAATAATTGTTCTGGCAAGAATACACATTGCTTACCTCATTTGGTAGTGTTTAGAACAGGTTTACTACTAATGCTAAGACTAATGTTTATGGTCCAGATCTGACATCATGAGTCACACAAAATGTGACTGTCCACATAGCAGGTAATATGCTCCATACAAAACTAGTCTCTTTTAAAGCAAAGTCTCTTATACTCTTGGGTCATTAAACATACATTGTGATTTATTTAAACACACTTTTATGTGATATTCTTAGCTCTAGACATTTAATATGTTAATGCATAATTCAGTACTAAATGGGGCAACTCAGCTGCCCTGTCTGTAAGGTGAAAATGTCTTGTTTCTCATAATACCATCAGTGTTCTCTCTCTGTTCTATAACCAATACTGTGCCTAATAAGTCATAAGTCAAAGAACCCTTATTTAAATTATCTAGTATATAATGTTGGCTTTGGCATACTATTAGTTTACAGCTTGTTAGTGAGAAAATGAAAGAAGTTAATTCTTTATCCACCTTGCTATTCACATCAACAAAGACCAGCCTTCCTGCTGCTAAAATATGAATTTCAGGTACTTTAACAAAGATAAGTACAGTTGCATAGAGACACCTTAATAAACAAAGTGTTGCTTGAATTCTGCAAATCAGTGCTATGAACAATGTAATTATACTTGTACAGAGTAGACTGCTGGTATTCTGCAGTGATGTGGGCAAGGTCGGCCCTGGCCCTATTGGGACCCTAGGCAACCCCCCACCCGACGCCCCCCCTTCCCACGACACCCTCCCTGCCCCATGACGCCCCGCGCCACCGCCCCGCGCCCTGCAGCCCCCACTCACCTCCAACACTGCCGTCCAGCTGCTGCTCAACTTTAGATCTCCCAATTGGCAGCCGCGGCTGTATTTCACATCTCCCGATAAGCAGCCGCGGCTCCCAATTGGGAGATTTAAAGTTGAGCCGCGGCTGCACACTGTAAAAAAAAAAATGCAAGGGGGCGCCCCCCTGGGCAGGCAGCGCCCCTAGCATTTGCCTATCCTGCCTAATGGCAGAGCCGGCACTAGATGTGGGAATCATATCTGGAAAACAATAACCCACCAAAATGAGGGTTTGTAATATGTTGTAGATTGTAGTATTCAGAGACAGATTATAATTGTTTTTTTAAATTATTTAACCTTATCTTCAGTTTAAATTCTTGAAAAAAAAATGCCATTCAAATGTCATTTAACACTAATCACACATTCTTCGGGATGTTACATAATGTGGATAGCACAAGAGAGTCTTGCAAAAATTCCAGTTCTGTTCATAGTATTTCAAAAGTAGCAGGGATGTGTTAAATTGCCGTGTTGGAGAATTTATGGTTATACATTCCACTAGTGAACATGCCATCAGTTCTGTAATCAATAACAACATAAGGAAGAAAATGAAAATTGTAGTCTATGTTGTATAATTCAATATACCAAAAACAAACTGAAATACATTGTCATTTTAACTTTAAAAAATTGTAACTGCTTGATTCATTTTCATAATATCAGCAGATAAATCTCATTTATAGTCTTGATAATATGTATAAAGATGCAGACAAAGCCTAAATGAATTGTGTTAAGTAACACATGTAATATTATTATATTTAGAAACATATAAAGTTATTCTAATTTAACTCACCTTCACCATCTCTCTCTTTAGGATTAAAGTCTTTGCAGAGCCATTGGAGGTGTTTTACCATATGTGTGTTAGTGACCTAAATGACAATGTGACAAATCCCCTAAAGAGCCACTTTAGGGCTCATTTATATTCACCAATTTCAGTGAAGCAGAAAAATCACTGCTACAATTTGCAATTAGACATGTGTAGTTCAGAATGACACAGGAAAATTGAAGAAGTAAAGCCTCTGCAAAATTATTAATTTGTGATTGCTATATTATTTCTTTTTTACTCATTTTCTTACTGTATTTAGAATGTTCCTCATTCAGCGATCACTATGGAATCACAGTAAAATTACAAGTGTAAACCTACATGTAATAATAGGACTGATTTATAACAAAAAAGTTTGTGCAAATCAGAATCTGCTACTAAAAAAGTTGCTGTTGTTACTCATCATTAATACTTACGGGGTAGTTAATGCTGTCAGCAGTGATAGCTGCTGACTGTGGAATAAGAATGCTAATTTTATGCAACATATATAGTATCTGCAACCTTGAAATACCATTAGAATTAACTGATTTGCAGTTCTGTAATGGAAAGCAGTAATGTACTGTATCTTCTATTATTTGAAGCAAAATGACAGTTTACACTAGTTGCAATTTAAGTGAGATTTGTAGTAGATTTTATAGTACTTCTCAGTAGTTGCAACTACACAAATGACTTTATGTGGAGTTGAAACAATGGCAGGCAGTGTCAACTGACCCGAGCAGGGCCCTTCAGCAAGACCTGAGGGGGGGCCACCTGACAGGGCTGAGACCTCCTGGTGGGCCCATCAATCTCCAATCCAACACTGATGGGAGTTAAGCTGGGAAACAATAGACCTAGGGTGTTATTCACTAAAGTCCAAATTGTTGCGTATACTTGCGAATTCACCAGATAAAGACAGTCGCAATAAGCTGCTACTGTTGCAGTTGCGTTTTTATAATGAGAAAATTGTCGCAGTCGCGGCTTTATTGTGGGAAAATTGTCGCAATCTTAACATAAAAAATTTGTTGCGACTTTACAATGGGGAAACTGTAGCGGATTTGCTATGGGAATCCATTATTTGTGAGTTCGACAGTAGAATTCGCACCTTAATGAATATCCCTCTATCACAAGACTCCACTGTACATATCTTCACATACCACTATGCATTACTGTTTAAAAGTAACAGCTACAGAGTTGCAACTCATTTAATTTCAGTGTTAAAGTTGCCACAAAAAATTATTTCTTTCCACAAAATCTGCTCTCTGCAAAGTAATTTGTAAGAAGTATATTTTAATTTAAGCACATATTAAACTTCACTTTCTTAGGTCTCTTTCTTTGGATGGGCAGTCAAGATAATTAATTATCTAAAGTACAATTAAAAACAATGGCCCTGGATAAACGGTGTCATTTTATGTAACAGATCAATTGATGGCTGCAAAACATAATAAAAACATAAATTCTGGTGTTGGAGCTTTTCTGCAACCAAAAATTAACATCAGTTTAGTTTCTCCCCAATTGTGCACAATCGACACTAAAATCTCTGCCTCCACATTGTCCCCCATACTTTCTATCATCCCTAAATAAAGAAAAAAATAATGGCCAGTAATGAGTTTTTGGAGTGAATGTGAGTTCAACCACTGTTTAGATTGTAAGCTCCTTGGGGCAGGGACCTCCAACCTCTTGTGTCAATCACTATCTAGCACTTAATTTGATGTACCCTTATTATATTTTACTTGTATTGTTTAATGCACTTTTCCCTTGTTTGTATTGTACTTGTATCGCAGAATTGTACAGTGCTGCGTAAATTTGTGGCGCTTTATAAATAAAATGATACATACATACATACATACATACATACTATTTAGTTCAGTAAAAGTTTTTTGAGTTTTTCAGGGGTACAAACAGAAAATCAAAAGCTGCTGGAGTGAAATCTGTCCCAGAGAACCCCAACTTCCTAATGCATGTGGTTTCGCTTTTAACATTAAATGAAAATACATGGGTAGCTGTGGGCTGCTGTGTGGGGTGTTACAGAATATTTAGTAATCCATCTTCCACTCGGTTTTTGGAGTGTTTGTCAGTTTAATATGATTTGCATCTTTGTACAGTGAATGGTCTCTGTATTCTCTCACATACAAGATAAATGCACACAGTATACTAAGGCTACAAAACACCCCCTGTTCTTTACACAACATATGTCATCTGTTTCCTCTTTTCCATTAAAGACTTCTCTAGTCATTGCAAACTATTTTGAAACCAAGGGTGGAATCTGCTAATAATTATACAAATAGAATTGAAGGAGGGGGGAGAAGACAGAGAACACCAATGAAATTATACTTTCAAAGAGGAGGAGAGACATATTCTTTAAAGAAAACTAAAGTCTGTGTGTTATTGAGACAGTGTTAGCTCCTAAGGAAAGAAAGGAATAACTGCAAGCAATCCAAAGAAGGCACGGTATGATCTCTGTTTCACTTAATTGGAAAAACCCACAGTTTGAATATCAACTCTTTGTTCTGTTTATCATTTTCTTAACTTCTTCTATTATCAAAAATAAGGTGGGGTTGGTCACTCAGTGTTAATTATGTGGATACAAAATGGTAATAGCATATATAATATTAAATAAGTCCCAGCAATATGTGCTTTATTACACAATGGGCACCAACTAACCTTAAAGGGAAAGATGCAGTCATTTTGAAAGAAGCAATATTTTATTTAATAAGCATTATACTGGAAAATGGTACAATAAGCAAGAAACTCATTTTCTAAAATGAGTGACACTTATAGTGGTCACATCATCCATTTTTAAACAGTGTACATTTTAAAATATATTGTACATACAATCCATATGTTCTTGATTTTATACATATTTTTATAAAAATAAATATACTGTATGTAAGGGATAAAAAAAGACATTGCTATGTGTTGCTTTACTCTGTGCAATCTGATGATTCATTTAACCTTGACTAGAAATATTGCAAAAGCCACTTTTTTGAATTGCAACACTTGGATTTTTTAATTCACTAATGAATTTAGGCAAAGCCTAAAGAAGCATCCATACATACAGTATACAGTTCAGCATAGCCTAAGTATATATAACCTAAGGGTATAATGTAATTATTATCCATAATTCATTCAAACAACATATAGTGCATGGTATAGTTCAATGTAAAATGTTAAGAAATGAAAAATAAGAAAGGCACCATTAAACAAAGGGTCAATTGCCCTTTAAAGATTGCCCTGACCAACTGCCTGTGTCACATGACATAGTCCAATAATCACCTGATCCAATGGTGAAAGAGTAATACACTGGGGGTTATTTTTAAAATAGCAAATTAGTCAAAAGCTAGCAAAAATCTGCAGATTTTGTCTAATGCAGAGACACTTCGACCATGATATGTTTTTCAGTTACTAATTTTCGCAAAAGCAACAAGTTTTCTGGGTGACTTTTTGATTTTTACCTGCTGGTATTTAATACAATCAAAATAAAATTTGTGCAGTTTGACTTGATGAAAACTGTTGGACATTCCTGACCTGGTGAGCTAGTACAGTAGCAATAGGAAGAAGAAGTAGAAGGAACCAGTAGAAGGGTGGGGAGGGTTCTTGTACTGTTCACAACAGAACTGCTATATTTTTAGAAAGTGAGGCATGAAGTGGCATTACATTACTGAAACAGAGATATTTTATACAATAAAATTAATGTAATATTGTCTTAATAATGGCATATGTATTTTTGTAGCAGTTTCTTTTAGGTAAATCTTGGTATGTGGGTTTGTTTGTGAGTGTAAATGAGAATAAATAACATATGTTATTAGTATATGAGACAATTGTTCCATACTGTTTAGGAACTGGGACTCTGTTGACATAATGATGCATCCCTCTCCCTACAGAATTTTAATAGTAATTGGAAAATCTAAATCTGTTTGCTTAGCATGAAATACCAAGTTAATCCTATTCAGAAATGTATTAGAATCATTGCAGTATTTATTTATGTTGCAGAGTTGTCAAAGTCTTATGTTACCAGTTTAGAAAACTGAAAGAATACTTGCATGAAAAGAAAGAGGGTGGGAAATATTACTGTGATGTTACAGAGGTACAGATGTGGGGGAACGTTGGTGTTTCTCTGGTTTCACATCTGGAATAAGATTGATCATGTCTTGTGATATACGTAATCATTACAGCAAAAGTGACACCTAAAAAGATAGATTAAATTAGGGCCATATTTACTAAAGTCAGAAACCTTATTATTGCCATTTTCAGCCACTATCGCCATTATTTTGGGGGATTTGGGTCATTTTGCTGGTAGCAATTTATCAAGCTGAGATTTTTAGTTTATCACGGTAAAGTTACGTGGTAAATTTATCAATATTATTAATGCTATATAGCAATAATAGATTTAACTGGAAATTTAAATGTTAACTTTTCAATATCAATAATCTTATGTATATCAATATTGATATATATATATATGTCATTTCAACAAACAGAATTTTGGAACTAAAATCATACTGAGTGCCCGTTGAAAATAATGAATAATGCCACCCAGAGAGTGGTGAAATGTAATGTAGCTGAAAATAATGGGAAAAATCAATCACCTACTTTAGTAAATGTCAGGATTTAAATCATTAGTGAAGTTATCGGTGATATCAATATTATCTGGCAGTAACGTTATACAACGAAAACCAGTGCTGGAAACATACAATGGGGCATAGTAAAAAGTAGAAGAGGTGGAAATTGGTAAAAAAAAAAACCCACAATTTACTATTCGATTTCAAATTGAAAATCAATTTGGCTTTCGTAATTATACCCTATTAGGTATTACAATTGAGAGGGTTGTTTAAAGGAGAAATATAGTCAGATTACATCTTTACATAGGCAGTACTATACCTTAGTGAGAAGCATTTCTCCCCAGTAGATGTTTCATTTGAAGCTGGATGATTTATTACACAGCACTGATAAATTCCCACACCAGGATATGTGTGTGATATAACTGCTAAACACGAGAAGAAAAACCTGCTTGACTGCTATTGGTTATGCAGTGTGCTAATCTTTTGGCCTCATCAGCCATGCTTTGTTTACATTCCTGAAATGCAGGAGATTAACTTGTGGGCCGGCGTTGCATTACATATTAGGCAAAAATGTCCAGGGGAGAAGGTACCCTTTCGTGGAAAACTGTTCAACTCATGTCACACACACATTTCCTGGTGCAGGAGTTTTCTAGTGCTGTTTGTCTGAAGTAGGATGATTTATTACACATTTACTGGAGAGAAACACTTCTCACTAAGGTATGGTACTGCATATGTGGGGGGGTAATTCAGCATAGTGCAAAGTGACCTCACTCGAGTCTCCTTGCCGAGACTGGAATCCCTTTAAAGCCTTCGCTGATGTCCGCGTGCAGGACATCAGCAAGCGCATAGCAGTCTGTGCGACGTGATGCGAAGGATCCTGAGGTCACTTCGCACTATGCTGAATTACCCCCATAAAGATGTAATCTGACTATAGTTACCCGTAATGAAGCATAAGCATTTTATTTTTATTTACTTTTTTTGTAGGCATCTTGGGAATCAGATTTACTTTCATCCTCCTTTTTGTTGTATATTTTATTGCAAAATATAAACTTCTGAATAAGAAATGAACAGAGTAACAGAAAAACAGATACAGTAGTACTCTTTAGTTGAAAATATAAATGTGAAAGGCCGTTTAATAGGTTATTCCATATATCCCTTATATAAAAAGCTATATTTCCTTTTTTATTTTTGTTCATGTGAGAATGATCTTGCCATTAAATCTTAAAGAAATCTAAAAGAAATGTCAGTATGCAGTAGTATGAATTGAAATGGGAGCATCTGTCTTTCTCTACAGCTTCACCCATTAGAGTAGAGGGGAAAAAAACCTGGGGAATCATATTTGGGAAAGCAGGAGACAGCTTTCTACCCTTTTCTCAAGCAATCTAGTACCTGGGATGGTGGTTTATAAAATAAAGGGTTATTTAGCTACAGGGGCAAACTTTACATTGGCCTAGTAACCTATTGCAACCAATCAGTAGTTGTCTTTTATTATTCTTGCTTCCATATACCAGAGAATGCTGACTGCTGATTGGTTGCAGCTGGTTGCTAGACATCTTTAAATGATTGCCTCTGTTGATGAATTCCTCTAGTCTCAATTGAAGACTCTATTTACCTGATATTTCTTGGGGCAGGTATTTTTAGCATATAAGCTAAATCATTACTTTAACCCACTCACTACTTGCTAGTGAGATGTCGGGTTAGAGCAAGGATGCACCTCAGGCATCGAACTTGACAGGGGGAAGATTGATTCATGAAAAACGTCCCTGTTGCCATTAAAATTGAATTCCTTGCCTGCAATATCAGTGTTTTATGTACATTTTCACTGTTTTGACAAATGGGCAGGGAAAAACACTTAAATCGAAACTCTCACAGAATAGTACCAATAACTAAGCTGTAAGCATGTGACTCCTGAGAGAACTCCTCTGAGTATGTTGGTATTGAACCAGCACTCACGCTAAGAAATCTTGTCAGAAAAGCGTCAACTCAACTTGACAATATTGATATTTATCAAGCACCTTCAGACATTTGTTTTTGACAAAAAGTGTTTGCCTGGCTGAGGGTGGTGAAAACCCTTTATTCCATATGGAGGTGGTTCACAAAATAATCTTGTCAAAAATATTCATCGGCAATATCAATATGGATCAAAAAGGAAAAGGAGCTCCATTGAAAGCAATTACAATGCTACTAATCTTTTGTGTTGTAAGGGCTACCCCCACTGACCAAAGACAATAAAGCAGCCATGTGCAAGTAATCAGTTTGGCTGGCATAATATTAGCTCACTAAGTATTACATCAGCCAGTTTGAGGACCTTCTCTAGGTTATATAAGTTCTCATTGGAGGGAGGGACAGTCAACCCTGAGCCTGCATCTGCTGGTGGACCATCTTCCATCGGCTCAAGAGCTAAATATAAAATACAACATGGCCTAACATTAGAAAGCTTCTGTTATAGCTCAATTCAGATGTGAGAGAGCAGGCTTAGGTCAGTAGAAAGAGTGATTCCCAAAGAAGATAGAAGTCTGCCTGTATAACCCCAACAGAAGGGTTGGTGTCCCACTGTGACGTCTCACTCTGCTTATTGTGTCCAACATTTCTCCTCTGCAATGTCCTATTGTCGATCCATTTGGTAGTAAATAAACATTAATAGGGGGATATTTATAAAGGTTTCCACTAATTTATGCAGGACTGAAAACAACTCTGTAACATAAAAAGAAATGCATCAGAAAGTGAATTTTGACATGGCAATAAAACATTTTTAAATAGGCAATACCAGAGTAATAAAGAAAAAAAAATGTTGCCAGAATTAAATGGTCAAAAAACATTCCTATTTAAAAAAAATATTCCTGTGTTTTCATTGTACTGTGTGCTTTTATTGCTTCTGAAATCCTTACTAATTCTCTTGTGCTCTTCTGTGCTGCATTTTTACCTCTCCTGTATGTAAGTGGGTCTACTCTCTGTAGTTATTAGCTTTTAGCCTGGACATGGGATGTATCTATAACAGGGACCAGTGCATTCAGGTTTAAAATAGCATTACAAAAGCATTGGAATAATTCCTTTACAAGTGCTGGTCAACGAATTAGAATAATTTGAAATAGTGCAATCATGAAAT
>WMED01023720.1:0-11387 GCA_019650415.1 Pipa parva
TGTCTTAAATGTCAAAAGGAGTACACTGTAAATAACTCTTTTTCTAACAGGAAGCCAAGGAGCAGAGAGAGACTGGGAGAAAGGCTGCCCCTTCTGGGGAGAGAGGGAGAGAATTCTGGCAGCAGAATTTAGGATAGACTAGAGCGGAGAAAGGTGGTAAGCTGGAAGGCCAAATAGAAGAACATTGCAGTAGTCCAAATGGGACAGGACAAGTTCATGCAAAAGGGAGTTAGCGGTGGAGTAAGAGAGAAGGGGCAGATTTCGGCAATGATGTGAATTTAATCAGGTGAAGTGGAGCAATGTTGTCTACCCATGATTCCTATGGATTTGTTTACAGGAGAAAATGTCACTTTAACTGTATTTTTCTTACATGAATGTCAAAATACTATTAATAGATAGTTAATTACTGTATAAGGAAGAATGTTGTTACCACTTTGTTACACTTTTGTCCCCACTATTATAGTCTCCTACATTACAATATGTGTTATTGTAATAGAGTATCACTTGGCATTTACACATGGAACTGTACTGCTGCTGGTCATATGACTTTATGACTGCATTTTTGTTGGTCACCTGGCAATGTGACTGAGTTGCTGCTGGACTTGAGTCATTGTTACTAGGTTGTTGTAAATCAGTTTGTACTGTGACTGAGTTGTTGCTGGTCACTTGGCAAAATGATTTATGAAATACGAACCAGGAAAATGTATATGAATATACTGCATGTCTGCTTGCTTCATCTCTATCTTTGATAACGAATCAGAGGTAAATGAACTGCTTGTGACTTCTCTCAAAATAATTTTACATTTCACTTGAATTTTATCTCTTAAGCTTTATCTTTAACCTTTCCTCTGGAGATAATCTGAGAAACACAAACAATTTGGAAATATTCTGAATTGTTTTCTCACCTCTAAACACAGAGTGAAATGGCTTTATTCAAATCCTTCTCTATGCCACATTGAAATCATGAACCCAATGACAAGATGGTGTACATGATACGTAGGCCCAGGGGAATGCCGGGAGTTACAGTTTATACCAGTCTTGGGACAATGTGACTTTGACATATTTGATCTAGAGAATCTCCATTATTAGAATGATGTCATTTGTTTTATATTTTTTCCTATCCACAGTACCAGTATTCCTCCAGGAAACATAAGTATATGCTATTTAAATTTCTTCTGTAAAGCTCATTTTGATCTTGTCAATTTCTTTAACCCTTTTTCCTGGCTTTTCGACCATATTTTTAGTTTCGCTAGATTTGTACATTTCCCTGTTTTACAAAGGATCAATAAATGCTGATTGGGTGAAAGTGGCACACTTTGCTGTATTTTTCTATTAGGTTCCCTTTCCATTACAGAGCGTTATCGATATCCTTTTCCGAGAGGTAAACTTTTTCAACTGCAGCTAAATGGCGGCACCAACTCCATAGGACGAAAACTTTTGGTCAAAAATATTGACTTAACGCCCCTATAAATGGCCCAAGCTTTTCACCTTTTAGAACTATCCCGCCGTTTGAATACATCGGCAAAGTAGAGTTAAAGCAGCAGAATGCGCCAGTAAAAATTATTTACAGTAGTAAAATGAAGGGGAAGATAACTTTCCAGCAAATCTTCACACGGCCATTGAAATAGAATGCAGTGGCTGAGGTAGTAAAGAAAATTAAACCTGAGAAGTACTGGTATACTTCCCTATTTCCAGAAAGGATAAACTAGCGCTGGTTGAATATAAATTACTATTCTGGTTGACCTTACTTATAGTTCATAAGAAAATATGGAACTTTCCAGTTAAAGACAATTGGCCTCTACATTGTGTTGTTAGTCCACTGAAAATATAGTTTCCTGCTATTAAAGAACCATCTTAAGTTTTGAAAAAAAATGCAATTGCTGAAGTAGCCAATAGTAGCCAATGTTATGCTCAGATAGTATTTGACAGCAGTTTGATTGGCTGAGACATCTGTTGAGGTATGGAAGTGCAGAACCGATGGATGGGTATAAGTTCTCTTTAAGAAGAAAACAGACGATGCATGCAGAATTTGCACATTGAAACAAGTACTAATATACTACTCAATTACTACACAACACAAATATTGCCACATTCATATCTCTCTTGCTTCAAATAATATATTTGTGAGTAAGAGGTCTACAAAGAGAGACACCCAACAGGGTGCAAATGTGACTGGTGGCTTCCCTCCAAAGATTTGAGCTTTTTTCTGCCTTAATAAATGTGGGGTTAGTCCCTCTTTTCTTTGCACAAGAAGATGATGGAGTTAATTTTTGGATATGATAAGGTCCAACATAGAGCATGAAAAACCATGGGATATGCCACTGTTAACTATGTACTTTAGAATAAACTAGTGCAGTGATGGCCAACCTTTTGAGCTTGGTGTGTCAAAATTCATCAAAAAAAGTGAGCATAACTCTAGTTGTGTGTCATCTTGAGAAAAAATCGGAGGTGTGGCAGCTCTTCTAATAAGAGCGCAGCACAAATGGTGCCCTGATGTGTGTCAGAAAAAAAAACGTCTTGGCGTGTCACCTCTGACACGCGTGCCATAGGTTAGCCATCACTGCACTAGTGTAACTTTGTAGGTGTTGGATTAAAGACTACAACTATAGAAATAAGGGGAAAAATATAAAATAAAAAATAGCTAAAAATAATTTGCTAACCATTTTTTGGAAGACTTTATAAGCAAGGGAATATGGACATATGGTGTATCCGGAACCAAAACAGCTGCGTTCCTTAGCTTCTCTCCCATTTCTGGAAATATTTATATTGTGTTGTTTAATTATACATAACATTTTTTAAATTAGTTTGGTTAATTTAATGATTCTGTAAAAAAAAAGTTTTTAATCATTATCATTTAGAGAAATTGAGAATTGTTACAAGTGGAAGGTTAAATCATTTTATTCATAGTGGCCTCATTCCAATAAATAGGGCACCTTTGGGGAAATCATCAACAGGAGCTTTCTTTCTTGAGGTCTAGTAACCCATAGCAACCAATCAGATGTTAGCATTCACTGGTATAGGGAACCTAGAATTCTGAAAGACAAATTCTGATTGGTTGCTATGGGTAACTACTGCAGACCTCTAAATGATTGCATCTGTTGATAAATAACCCCCCTCAAAAATTTATTTTTTACATAGTTAAATAGTTTAAAAAGTTAACTAAAAATCAACCTATTAAAAAAGTATTAAATAACCTTTAGTTTTCCCTTTTTGGGCCATAGGAAGGTGGAAACACATTTAAACCTGGAGCCAAATTAGCTTTAACATGGGAAAATAATTCTTCATGACCACTAGCGTTGAGTTGCCTGAATCAACTCCCTACTAAATATTTAAATAACCCCCTAGTGTTAGACATCCTCTATAATAACGATATTTTCATTAATTACATTGTAGTCCTCAGTAATAAAGTCTTTTTTATTTTATATTATGAACTTCTGGAGCAAACAATTGGGCCTTTATATATAGTATTTGGCCAGCTATCTGGTCACACTAAAATTTAATAAATTTGAAAATGACTTTTTGACCTTTTCACCCCTTTTTTTGCTCATTTTTTTGGCCACTTTTTGCCCGATTTTAAGAGATAAAGTGAAAAAAAGCAGGGGTGAAAAGGTCAAAAACAAGCAAAAAAGTAAAATTAAAATCATTTTCAACTTTAGTAAATTTTGCCCACATACTTGGGGACATGGCAATATTTTTCCTGCATTTCTGTGGTAGCGATGGTGGCAGGTTCACCTTACCCTGACCATACACTGTTCCTGATATTGCATGTTCTACAATAAAATGCGGGATCCTCATGTGACGCAATGGAAGATACCATGGGGTAATATTCCAATATATAATTGTAAAAATCTAAAAAAAAATTTCAACTGTTTCATTTCTGGTAAAACTGCGCTAAACAGCAATAATATATTGAAAAATATTCACTTGGTTTAGGGTAGTCAAAACCCACTATTCTCTATAGAGATGATCCTGCAACTTAGCTTAGTTTTCTGAGTTTTCAATATGGATACCAGTAGGACTCCATTGAAAACACTGCAAAATGTACCATCTTTAGCACATTCGATCTTTTTTATTTTTATATCGCCATTGGTTTTTACCTCTATATAAATTGATGAAATCAAAAAGTCTAACAAACAATAATGATGAAAATGTAGATAATATTGGTTAAATGAGGCAAAACATGTAATCTATGAGCAGAAACTTATACCCTCATACCCTGGCGTAGTGTTGTGTAAACTGTAAGGCAGAGTAGGAGGTTGCAGATTGAGTCCACAGGGACTTAGCACAAGCTAACCCTAGGGGCAGAGTCTAAGGAACTCCCTGGTCTTCATCATTGACCCCCGCAAGGAGGTGTGACCTTAGCTGGCAGGAGCTCCCAGTTTGTGACCCCTAGAGTAGCTGTCCAATGGTGGAATGAGGCAGGCGGCAGACTGTCAAGCTTGTGGCAAACCACTTCTTAGGAGAAGGAGGTAGCAGCTAGTACTGGACAAATAATAGTGTACAGTCCCTAAAGCACGGAGTCTAAGGTAACCCTCGGTGTTCACCTAGAGCCCCCTCAAGGAAAGTGAAGGATACCCAAGCAGCAGCCCTCAGGGCTGTGATCCACAGTACAAGAGTGGCAGGATAAAGCGTGGTCAAAAATAGGTAGAGTCAGGGCTGGCAGCAAAGAATTGTGGTCAATATAGCGAAGCAGGTTCAGAACAGGCAGAGGGCAACAATATCAAGGGACAGGCCAAGGTCAGGAACTTTAATCTTAACTACAACTAGAATACACCCAAGAACAGTAATTGATTCCTATAATTGGGGGCGCAGATACCACTGACAGGCTCCTTTATATAGAAAGGGAGCCTGTCATGTGATCGTGCCAAACCGCATCATAACCGCGTGACCACGATGTGCACACCCACAACTTCAGCGCAGACATGCAAAGCAAACACTGGTGTAAAGAGGTGGCGCCTGGCGTTGCGTGCAGACCGGCACTGGAACGAGGGAGAAAGGTAGGTAAAAGTCCTCACACAGACAAAGTAATCGTTATCTTAGCAGAGGTCAAACATAGAAACAATATATTAGTACAGAAAAGCACATTAGAACTAACCAAACAGAGTTCTATAATTGGGTGCAGACACACCAGGGAGGCTCCTTTAAATAGTAATGGAGCTGGGCACAAGACCGCAATGAGCCATGTCAAAAGCATGTGACCACGATGTAACTGCTTAACAGCACATCCAAGATGCGACTGCTGCCGAGGGAAACAAACAGTGTTACCAGTACCACGATTTCACCGCTGATGAAGAGGAAAGAGCAGGTAAGTAGTGCTCCTGATATAAGCTACCACTAACCATCTCTGTTGAATACACTTGGGAATATTTTTAAAAGTCAAAAAAGGTGGTGAAATATTGACAACACATGGTTCTTGCATTCCTCATAGATTTATGAAGCCTCTAATTTTTTTGCCGTTGTGAAATTGAGACCCTTTATTCTCTGTGGAGTAATTGTGTCAAAAAAAGACCATCAGTATTGGTATGCAGTAGTAGTTGTGTTGAAACCAGTGCAAAGTGTGTACAATCAAGGGGGTTATTGACTAAAGTCCAAATTGTCTCCTAAGGAATGAATTCACCAGCTAACAACTGTCTCACACTACCCAACAGACGGCTACTGTCGCAGTCACGAATTCATTAAGGGAATATTGTTGCGGTCACGATTTTTACTGTGGGAATATTGTCACAGTGATGACTTTACTATTGTCGTGGTCGTGACTTTATTATTAATCAGGGCGTAGCCACCCAAAGTGATCAGAAAGCACCGTGACAGTCGAATTCTCACTTTAGTCAATAACCACCACAATATCAAAATCTCTCATTTTTTTTCTCTTCCCTTTATAAATCTGCAGCATCATATACAGGTAGTTCAGTGAATAGGAAAACAGCCTTGAAAAAGGTCGAATGGAATAGGTTGAAATGACAAAATTTCCCCTAATGTAATTCTTCTACAGTTAGGGGGTTATTCAGGAAGCTCCGAAGTGAGGCGCGTAGTGTTCGCCTCACTTCGGAAAAACTGACATACGCATGCTGATGTCCTGCGCGCGGACATCAGCTTGCGCATTAAAGGGATTCCCCTCCCGGCGAGAGCACTCAAATCTCCTCGCCAGGAGGGGAATCCCTTTAATGCGCGTGCTGATGTCCGCACGCAGGACATCAGCATGCGCATGTCAGTTTTTCCGAAGTGAGGCGAACACTACGCGCCTCACTTCGGAGCTTCCTGAATAACCCCCTTAGTGTTGTTCCGCTATGAACATTACTATAATTTTGTCAGTTTCTCCACACAAAAAAACTAGAGAAAATCACCATTTGTATTAAATACTGTATATACCCCGATGTTTCTAAATCATAGACTTGATTATTGATTATAATATTACAGTTTCAGAATTGATATTTTTTGGATTGTTTAAAACCATCTCTGCCAGTATAAAGTTGCAGGGAGTAATGTGAGACAGTATTTACTTTATCTTCTCTAAGTATAAGAGAACAAAAATGATTTTATTCTGCCTCGGGGATTCAGTACAATGAAACTAGAACGGATTACACACAGATGCGCGAGATAGAAATCCGTAATAGAACTGGAACAACCATTAGAAAGAACGATATTTATAAGAGAGAATTAATCGTTTTCCCAGATCTGTTTAGCATCATCCATTTCAGATGCATAAATACCGTAAGCTCAAAGACAACCAGTACGGAGAAAAAGAGACACTGAGATAAATCTTTTAGCAAAATGATATCCAAGAATCAACGCTAGGGGGTTTCCAAACATTGATAAATATGAGGATTAAAGGATTTCCAGAACGACTTTATTATCAACAACTGCAGATGCTGGATATACAGTCACCACTTTAACTCATGGTTGTCCAAACTGTAACAATTTCTTCTCTCCAGTTACTGTCACTACCTTATCCCAAAGCGTTGGATGTAATTACTTTATTGTACAGCTTGGATACAATTGCATTAAAAAAACAAGCAAATAAGTATTGCTTTTAATGCATCTCATAGAATTTTATGTTTGCATCTATTGCATCCATCCGAGCGCAGAAGAATTGTAGATTTCAAAGCAAATGTTGCAGAGATTTAACTATGTCATTAAAGAAAGTATCATATTAATAGGTCGCTTGTCAAATTAACAACACAGGGGCTTATTCACAACGTGAGAGTTCAACTGGCGAAGTGTATCTGCTTCACTTCAGGTGACGTCATCATGAATTCTCTGCTCCTTATTCATTAATTATTGGATTACCATAATGCAGATGCCAACAGCTTTGGATGTGAATATAGTGCAGTGCGGTGTAGTCAGTCAGACATTAGGGACCTTGCTATCAACCCCCTAATTCACAGCTTTGATCTGGTGAATTAAACAAAAAGAAAATTCAACACAATGCGTCTTGACAAATTTGCAACTTTAACAAACACCAAAGTGATGCAAAGTTCATGACCGCTGTAAGCTTCCAAATTGGTCTCAAATTTGCCACATCACAAAGTTGAGAATTGATGAATAAGCAAAGAAGGGGGAGCAAATGCGGATTTGGATCTTTATTCAACTTTTCAGATCTTCATTAATAAGCCCCTAGGCCCACTGCACATTTAAACAGCATTAACATTAAACAACATTATTGAACTGGTGCTAATTAACAGGGATATGAGTTATACTGGATTTTAAATTCATTAAACTAAGTGAAACTATGTTTGGCAGATGTGAATGATTTAACTTCAGATTCTCATTTCTTACACTATGACACAAACCAGTTAAAAGCCTAGTTCCTGCCAAAAGACCAGCAATAAACCAGTGAAAAAAGTCAAATAGCCAGCAAACAATGCCAGATAAAATGCCAAACTACCATTAAAGTATCCAAAAATCTAAGTAACTTGGTTTTAAAAAATAACCTTAGAAATATCAGTAGAAGCATCCAATGGATCCCCTACCCCACCTAAAGGAGGAAAATTGAGGGCAAGTGTTATAAGAGGGGGTCCAAGAGATCTTGTGCCCTTCCTCTTTGTCCTGAGTAGTGGAGGGCATTAAATTGAAGGTGTTCCCTAAGAAGGTTCAAAAGGTTTGGAAAGTAAAGATTGACCTCTGACCCCCACAACATAGCTGAGTAGCAGAGAGAAGTACCCTGGAAGAGGTCAGTCACTGACCCTCTCATATACTTCTCCACCCCCTGGAAAAGGTGGAATGTGGTGCGTTGTACATCAATTAAAACTGTGACCCCAGTCTCTACCATTTTAAGTGTTCAAGTTTCATTCTCCAATCAGCCTCTCAGCAAGTGGCCTCCAGTCTCTTAAATGGTTGCAACTATATCAATTCCTAAAGGGTAAGTCATCACTGGAGAATATTATGCCCTACAGACTTCTCAAGATACATATTTTATTTACATTTTTATAAAACTATATTTTTAACCATTTTAAACCTATCTGAAGATATAACTTTTCTAAAACAGAGGGAGGTGATATCTATCTCTCTCTTCAAACAAGTTACTCAGCGTAAAGAATCACTTGCAAGGGCTCACCCCCTAATAACATAGTAGAGCAATCCTGTGATCCAGATTGGGTTCTTGTGCTGCTTTCAGACCTGCTCAAACACAAAACCTTTTTTTTCATCCCTACATCCTTACGCACCTTTGTTTCAGATTCTACTGTAAATATGGACTTAGCTTGGTATTAATCAGCAATGTACAGGTGACAAAGTGCATCCAAGATTGGCAGGTAAAAGGCAGGGATTGAAGGTAAATCAAGAGTAATGTCCTGTATACTATGAGGAGCACAGGCTTAGAAGAGACCTACAAGCTTCTACCAATGGGGCATCGAACAGCCTTCCACTTAAAGGAAACAGCTAACGGACTAGTACCAGTGTGGATGCCAAGGGACTAATTATGTTGGAAACTCAAAACAGAAGTGGTGGAGGCTAGTAACCAAGTAACCCCATGAACAAACAAATGGACATTGAGGAGATATTTACAACAAAAAAATATTAAAATTTAAACCAAAATGAAGACCTTTCAGAGTTACACAGGCTGGGTCTATTTTAGCTTCTAATTAACCTAATGAATAAATAAATTAAACTTTATTTTTCAGTGGAAATGGCAGGAAGGAAACATGCAAATGCATGAGATGCTCGTTGGTTTGCCCAGCCTCAAGATAAGGTCTAAAATGAAATGGAACCTGAAGGTTTTAAAGTCAAATTGAACAAACTAGATTGAGCAATTTGTCGTTATCTACCATGAAATTAAGCTTCTGATTCAGAATGAGCCTTTCACTTTTCACATGGACAAATTGTTTTTTTTTTTTTTTGAGACTCGGTTTTAATTAAATGATACCAAGCTCCATCCATTTATATTCATTTAGCTGATCTCCCCTGATATCCCTCAGCTAACCTTATCAAACATATAAATTTGTCATTATAAATGTATTCTGGTAGGAATCCTGCGCAGGGACGTTACAGGACGCTTGATATTGCCAGGAAGCACACTGTGTGTGCTAGAGCAGAACACAGCCTATGGGCCTTTAAAGGGGAAGTTTATCATATTGGTAACTTTAAGGGTGAAATTTACAAAACTCAAAAAGGTAATTTTTCACCTTTTCGAGTTTATTCGATGTAAAAACTTCAGTTTGATTGAAAAATATTTTGATATTGATTTTTTTTCTGATCAAAACATTTTGATTGCATTTTTTCAATCATTTTTTTACAATGGAAAAGTAGCCATATTTTTCAATAAAGTGGCAGTTTTTACATCGAATAAACTCAAATAGGTTCAAAAATGACCTTTTCGAGTTAAGTAAATTTCACCCATATATGTGTTCTTTTTCATTTTTAGTGTGCATGCAAGTATTGCTTTCATATTTTGGATTTTAGCAAGTATTTTAACAGTTTTAAAAAGCATATATGTAAGAACCATTATCTACAAACCATTATACTGTAGATACAACTGCAAACGACTGGGTTTGGGGTCTGCCCAGTCTGTTTATCATATGACGTTTTTATTGGTTACAGGTCTGCCCCACCCTGTGAATGTTATCAGGTTATTATTGGTTGAAGGTCAGCCCCGACCCTGTGTAGGCTCTCAGGTTGTTATTGGTTGTGGGTTGGCCCTGCCCTGTGTAGGTTATCAGACTTTAATTGGCTATAGGTTTGCCCTGTGTATGTTATCAGGTTGTTATTGGCTGTAGGTCAGCCCCACTCCAATTAGATTATCAGGCTTTTATTGGTTACATCAAGTTAAAATCTACTAATTGCACAATATTATAATAATAGCCATTGACACATCTGGGAAATGTATTTAACATGAACTATAATCATGTATCCTGAATCCTGATATAGGAAAACAGTGAATAAATGTGAATTCCCACCTTTACGAAACAGCTCAGCCTTTCATGAATACGCCCCCAAATCCTTCTTTTAATTTTGTTAGCATAATGTCCATCATTAAATAGGGAAATGTATTTTTATATTTTAAACAAAACACACAGGGTCTCATTGATTTAAAGGTTAATTTGTGCAACAATTTGAGTTTCATTGCAAAAAATAGCGAATTCACTTATGACTAAGAGACGACTAGTCTTGTCAAACAAGTGGACAGCGGTGATCACTGTCGAATGCAATGTGTAGTGTAGTCAGTCAGATAGAAGCAAAATGCTGAGTCCTGCCATCAGCCCCCAATCTCCCCAGTTTGAAGTGGTGAAGTCAAAAATGAGCATTTTGTCCTTCGACGCACTCGGCAGCTTAGTCAATAGTAGAAGTACCTGTGCACCCAAAGTGATGCAAAGTGCTGTGTAAGATCGTGACTAGTCATCATAGTCGCTAGAATTGGTCGCGTATTCGCCACATCGCAGAGATTGCTCAATAAGTGAACATGGGGAAGTGGTGAATAAATGTGAATTCACAATTCTACGTGACTTATTCAGCCTTTAATCAACAAGGCCCATAATGTCTGTGCAAACAGTACTGAACATAGAACCAATGAACATAGAACATAGGAATGATATTGCAGTAATTGATTTCCAATGAATCTACATTTACAAAATAGAAACATTTCTGTGACCTTTTTAACGATGCGTAAAGCAGGCAGCTCCTGGAAATCTATCAGGTAGAGCTGATGTGTGCTACTTATCATGTCCAAACACATAATAGGATATATCTGCAACCGAGCAGCATGGAGAGGTTATCTACTCTGATAACATGTGTTTTATTCCATGTAAAAGCAATGTAAAGATACACTGACTGACAGCCAAGCTTGTTTATGTAACACCAACATGTAAAGCTGAAACCAGACACTGCCTCAGATGCATTTATAGTTACTGTATATTCACTCTGTGCTTCCAGATACTCTACATTGTCTCTATAAA
>WMED01023721.1:0-11386 GCA_019650415.1 Pipa parva
ATTAAGATATATTAGCTAGGTATTTCGGTATCTTGTAAATAGTACATATATTAAAAAAAATGAACATTATTTGATACTTATTTAACTTTTTTGGATGTAAGCAAGTCACAAGTTCCCATTTTCTAATGTCCCTTATATCCCTTTAGATATAAGTCAGTATTATGTGTAGATAACGTGTTTGAATTTCTGTCTGTATGTACTAGCACTGTTCCAAAACAAACTTTTTCTAGTTCATCTTAATTTTATGTGTTTTACAATGGAAGCACAATGTTTAAGGAAAGAAACTTTAAGCTAACAACCAGTGCAAAGCCTCAGGTTTTCCATTTAAACCTCTTCTGAGCAATGTTCCTCAATGTATGTTCTATTGCTTGAATTATTTTTTGTTTCTTTACTTTTATCTCTTTTGTTAAAATGTTTTTCAGTTTTGTTTACTATCATTTAATTGCCAAAAAATGAAAAAAAAGTCTAAAAAAAAAATCAGAGCAAATGATTAATGTTTTATGTATAAATGGACTAATTCTTTATATTCAATTCCTGTCTATGCATTTTGTGAGATTTATCTTATGTCACAGTAAATGATACAGAATTTCTGACACGCTTTTAACTGCACAGTGAAAGTTTCCGTACCAATTTCTCCATATACCTAAAGCATTTCCAAACATGTCTGTAGAATCTGATGATCAAAAAAAAATTCACTCAGCTAATCATAGAATCAAGATTCAGGGCCTGGTAGCTTTTCCCCTCTTTTTTATTTAGACTATAACAAATATTGTTAGATTGCATTTCTAGAAGTGAATCCCATTCCAGGAAATGAAATTCACTATAAATTACACTTTGCCTCAATCTCCTAGGTATTGGACATTTAAATAGGATGTTTTAACAAGCTAGCTATGCTGGCGAAGTCTCAGACCATGACATCCAATGAAGGAAAGATTATCATTGCTTTTATTCTTAGAATATTTGCAAGCAAAGAACTAAAAAAAAAAAGATAGAAACCCTTTTTTTTTAGCGTATATAGCAAAAAAAAAAAGCAATTCTCAAACAATAATTGGGAAAGACCTTCAAGTTGTTTATTCTGTAATATTTCACAAACATTGCAGTGCCATTACTCTCAACACTGCAACATTTTTATTTTCAAAAAGTATATCAAATATAAATAATACGGTATGGTGGAGTGTTAACATAATCAATCATATACAGCATTATTACATTTTGAAGATGCGCATCTTCATTAATGTGACTGCATGCTTGTTTTTTGCAATTCACACCATAGCATAAGTGAAAACAAAATGCAATAATATGTTTAATATAGTTTTTATTAGGAAAGAAGATCAGAGGTTTGAAAAACATTCGTAAACCAATGACAGTGGTATACGTTTGCAAGATGATGTATTTCCAAATTGATTTGTTGATTAGGATAAAAGGGACCGAGAAGATTATTCTGTATAATAAAGAAAAAAAAAACAAAGAAATAATTCTAAAATCTTGTTGCAGGTATTAAGGTACAGTTTTGTTCTATTTTGAGGACTAGACAACCATGGTAGAATTGCATTGACATGTTATTATTGATTGAAGGAGGAGAGTTCAATAAATTCTGACACATCCCGTCACAATTACACATATTGCCTGTTTAACACTCTAGTAGTTAGAAAAAGACAGAGAGGCAAATGTTCAATGAAATGTCTCGGCCAACTAAGAAAAGAATAAAAATAAAACAATATATGAACTCACATAGCTCATTGCAAAAAATTGCTTTTCTTCCAGAAGTTAATACAATCTAACATTCTTGATGCTGCTGTGCTTTATAGCATTTAATTCAATGGGGGTTATGTAGTTGCTAGCTATGGGTGAATTTAGCACCTTACCAGGTTAATAGACACTGATAGGTCTGATATGAAAAAGCCTTGCTCTCCAACTAGATTGTAGAAGGGATCATGCTACCATGTTAGTAAATTCCCCCAATAGTCTGTCTTATTCATTTTGACCTGTATTTTTTTGCACTGAATTATGTGAATTTGTGTTTTGATTTACTATCTTTTTGTTCTAAAATTTGCTAGAGGTAACTGCAAATTATTGCAATCAAATGCAGATTCTTCTATCAAGATCACAGCTATAAATATATACGCACATACTTATATATATACATATATAATACTGTGTTTGTCTTAAAAGTGCTATACTATTGTAATCTTTGTAGACACTAAGCTTTTGTAAATACCTAAATGTATTAACAAGGGAATTAAAGGGTCATTCAAAGATTGACAATTTAGAATTGTGTTTCTGCATTTTACTAATAGTTTTGTAAAATTCTGAACTGCATGTTTGTGGGAAATGTGGACTGTTAAGCACCATCTGGTTTCTAACTAAATACATGCATTTCAATGCTTTTATTTTTAAATATATATTTATGTGTATTATTATTATTATTATTGTATTAATTTTACATCACAATCTATCAGAACAATCAAATTCTATCATAAACATCTGGTTCTGAAACACATGGCAAATATATATCTATCTATATATATATATATATATATATATATATATATATATAGATAGATATATATTAAAATTTTAAATGATCCCTTTCTTCATTTTCATATCTAGATGAATGTTTTATATCAGTTTCTGTTGCCCTAATTCTTTTGGCTGATTTTGAAGCCATGTTATAAAGACCTTTAATTAACTCTTTGGAATTCAAAAAATGTTTCTGAAGTTCAATTGTGTTGTAGTCCCCCTGGTATCCAAGGGGTTGAAACTGAACCCTCTCTGTGAAAAGTAGCCTGCAATGCAAAGCCTACCTCAGTAAGGCATGCAATACAATGCTTTGCAATGTGTTGTATAACTCCCTACCACCAAAAGGGTTAATTTACAAAGAATGTGGAGCCAGCATGCACTAGTGATGTCACAACTCTAGCATTTACTAGTTTGGGTGGTTTAACTGTAGCATATTTCTGCAACTGTACAGTTTACAATGTCCATTAAACAATTTAAGAAGGAATAGTCAACTATTTTCAAGGACTTAATTGTTATTATATAAAAATGTTTTCACAAATACAATTGCTTCCTTTAAATCTCTATGCTAAGAACACATGAAGAAATTATCTTGAAGGTTATCATGCTTGAAAAGAAGTTGCTCTTAATAAGTCCATTTCAACTGCTAAAGACTATTGTCTATGAAAATGAAGCTTAAAGCTTTCTTCACTTAGATAAAGCTTGGCTCATTTTGCATGTGGCTGTAGTTCAAGTTTTCAAAATGCATCAGTATGCGATCCCTAGCATTGGTAATGCCCCAGACTGGATTGCATCTTGTGCACACTCCAGTATCAATGTATGCTTTATGTCCCCATCTGCACCGGGTATTTGGTAAAACACACAGGGGATTTAAATCTTCCTTAAGCTGCTATGCCCCTGGTGCATACCCATAGTATACTTACAAGTAGTTGAGCAGTAAACAATTATTGATTATAGGATTTTTTTTAAATTGTAAATGAGTACCATCATGGCTCGTTTTAAAGACACATGCCATTTACTGCCAAACAAGAAACACGTTGAAAAAAAATAATTCAAGAACTGGATGTTTTATTGTGAACTTAAAAGAGCAATTTCTTTTTAGGTAAGAGTGTTACACTGTAAAACCTGCTTGAAACATGCTTCAAAAGTTTTTGGATGTTAAATCTTGCACAAAGAAAACCTCTCGTCTTCATACCTGAAGCAAAAACAACTTTTCTAAATATGATATGGAATTTAACACCTCATGTATTTTCATTTTAGTGTTCAAAATAAACAAAATATCGAAATGAAAAGGATCATGTGTAATGATGTAATTCACAAATGATAAAGGATGATGTTTACTGTGCACATGTGCTAGGCAAGGCACGCCTTGTAGTTACATGTTCTTCCATGTAACATAGCAGTTGTAGTATAATTTAGTGCCACTAATCCTATATGTTACCAAAATGAAAACTGAACATGTACATATGCTTCTTTTTCCCTGTTATAGGTGAGATAAACATCTCTCATGTGAGACATTTCTATTTCTTCAATAAAAATATTATGAAGTATATGAAATTCAGTGTTTAACCTAGTTACTCTTTGAAAGTTGCAAGGTACTGTAGACAATTTTTATATGTTTGCTGGTGGTTGAACATCATTGAATACAATTTTCAAGGGTTTACATTTCCAAGCAAAGATGTTCTGAAGGTAAACAACCACTCAGCTTTTTCCACTACAAAGGGTTAAATCAACTCTAGTTTTGCACTGGGTACCATACAGCATTTCATCATAGTACAAACAAGTATTTACTGTATTTTTTGCTCCAAAAGACGCACTTTTTTTCTTCCAAAAGTGGGGAGAAAATGCCTGTGTGTCTTATGGAGTGAATGTTCCCTTTCATCAGCTGATGCAGGGTGTGGGTATGGGGATACAGATACACTATTCCCACTTCCCCCTCCCCACAGAAGATGAAGAAAATTCAGAGTACTGACCTTCCACCAGCATACCAACGAGCCGCCTCCTATCAGTGCTTCTCCAGACTGAACTAGGTTGAGTACGATTGGCTCCTTTGACTCCCCTCAGCTCTATTTGCCAAGGATTTGGCCACTACTAGTGCAGCTGTGTTAGTAGTGGCTGAATCCACAGAAAATAGAGCCAAAAAAGAGCCAAACTATCACACACAAAATAGTTCAGTAAGGAGAAGTGTTGACAGGAGCCGGATCGCTGATATGCTGGATTAAGATCAGGAATGAAGCAGGCAAGGGAGAGAGGTGAGGGAGTGCAGGCAAGGGGGAGAAGTGAAGGATGGCAGGCAAAGGAAAGAGGTGAGGGAGGGAAGGTAAGTTAGAGAGTCGATGGAGGGCAATCAAGGGAGGGAGGAGAGGGAGGGCAGGTGGGCAGGGGTGGGGTGGAATATTTTATTAAATATTTTAGCACACTATTTGGTTCAGAATATTCTTTTTCTTATTTTCCTCCTTAAAACCCTAGGGGCGAAATTTATTAACGGCAAAGCGTTCGCCCAATAGTAAATTCCGATCGCACGATCGGAATTGCGATCGTGCAATCGCAATTACAATCACGCGATAGTAAATCGATCGCATTTCCGATCGCGCGATGGTAAATCGATCGGTTTTCTGATCGCGCGGTGGTAAATCGATCAGGTTTACCATCGCGAGATGGTAAATTGAGTGGATTTTACCATCGGGCAATGGTAAATCATGCGGATTTACCATCAGGCGATGGTAAATACCGAGCGTGCGGTAAATACCGCGTTTAATAAATTTCGCCCTAGGTGTGTCTTATGGAGTGAAAAATATGGTACCTAAGGAAACACCCTTTGCCATTCCTAACTGGTATGACTGTACTAAATATACCTGTAATATGTGTATTGGATCACCAGTTAAAGGTCAGAAGGTTGGATGTGGTGCTACAGATGTAGCAGGGCTGATTTTATCACATTTTGTAACATTGATTTTGAACACAGTGCATTAACATGTCCTGATGTGTTAAAAGTAGCTTCTACAATATTACCCATTTATCATAGTACAAACAAGAGAAATATTAGAAATACAGAGCTTGACCTCATTGTTGTGTCTAAGGCCTCCACTTTACCTCATCTATTGTAAGACCACTTTGAAAACACCATTATTATCTTAATAATTTTAAGAAATTTTATCATCTGGGTATTTCCGTGATTTTTTTTTCTACTTTAATAATTGTTTACTTTTCCATTTTGGTGCAAAATAAATTCTCTGCTTTACACAAAGTGTTATTTTTCTTACCTACAGTCTCAAATCCTGCCATGCAGTCTCATTGTTACACTTCTACTACGTAATATTTCATATTTGGCCTTGAGAAAAAATGCATAAATGTATGACAGTCTGCTATTTATTTACTTGTGGCTGAATGATCAATAGAGATAATAAGATATTGAGGTAATAATTTAATATTGTCATCAGTTTATCATCTGATGCTTAATCTCAATATAATGTATTTGACCAGCAAGTCTGAAATAAACCATAAAATATAATCATATTGTGACATCATTACATATAAACATGGTGTTGTTGCTAAATATTTAAGGGGGTTATTCACTAAGGTTCTCATAGCCAATCCGCTACAATTTTCCCATTGTAAAGTCACAACAATTTTTTAATGTTAAAATTGTGACAATTTTCCCATAATAAAGTAGCGACTGCAACAATATTCTCATTATAAGGACGCGACAGGGCGAAATTTACTAAGGGCGAAACGATCGGCCGAAGTTAATTTCCGTTCGCACGTGCGGAATTTCGATCGTGCGATTGCAAATCGATCCGAATTCCGATCGTGCGATTGCAAATCGATCCGAATTACGATCGTGCGAACGCAAATCGATTCGAATTCCGCACGTGCAGTAAAAATTGCGATCAGGCCGAAAAAATCCGCCTTTAAAAAATTTCGCCCTAGAAGTCTATTGCGACTTTCTTTATCTGGTGATTTCGCACCTATACACAATAATTCAGACTTTAGTGAATAACCCCATATTACTCTTTACATAGAACTGTAGATACAGGTATCATTATCTATATGATCTTGTTTGCAGAATTCCAATATAAAAAAGACTGTGTCAAATGAAAAGAACATGATACAGATTTAATACAAGAGTAACATTTTTGAAAGAGACATAGGAAGTGGTTACCTTTTTCACCACCATTTATTCATAAAAGCCAGTGGAAAAAATATAGTAACATAAAATATACAAAACTTGTCTAATGCATCGAGATGAATTTCTTCTAGTTTATTTAACAACATGGTATAGTAAGCAGCTTTCATGTTGGGAGTTATTTCTGTGTTACACCTCAATACACACTCCAGAACCATAGGCCAAGAAGACACATTGTCACTGCTAATGATCTATTTATAATTTTACATGCAGCCTGTTTACATACAATCTACCCAGAGTGTAGCAATGATGACTCATTTGCTGGTGAAATGAATAAAACAACAATAAAACAAAGATACATCAATGATATTCTATACTTACAGTTAGGTTAAGAAGTAAATATTTTATAAAAAAATATGAACAATTTGCAGAGAAATCAAAAGGATTCTGTTTTGTTCAAACTGTTATATACAGTACAGTACAGAAAGAAAGAAAGACTAACTACAAAGCTGCAGAACCTCTCACTGATGCTGACAAAACCAAAGAGACAAGTTAATTAATCAGACATATAGACTAGTGCAGGGGTCGGTAATCTTTGCAGAGGATTTTTCACTCCCATTTCGCTCCCTCCTCCACCGTTGAAAAATGCTTTTGGAGCTGCAAAGGGGGAGGAGCATGTACGCTCCCGATCACATGACCTTCTGAATTCCCATCCCAAGAGGTTCATGGGCAGGTGGGTGTATGACAAGCTCAGAGCCAAACAACGCGGCCAAAGAGCCACATGCGGCTCTCGAGCTGCAGTTTCCCAACTGCTGGACTAGTGCTTGACTGGTTGTTCCATTATCTTAAAATTCCAAATATTTCTAGTACTTAAAAACTCTCTCCAACTTCTGTTGCCCCTTCCCTGGGCAGTTATGTAGATCCACATTTTGAAAATTGAAGTCAGAGATAAATATATGCAGCAAATGCTTTTTATTGGTCACTCGAAGACATAATTCAAGTGTACAGTAACATGTGCTCATATACCTATATATTAGTTTTTAATAACATAATTATTCTTCTTCCATTGTACATTCTTCCTTTAAATTTCCTGACAAATACTGTATATTGTAGACTTGCCCATAAGCATATTTCCAAGCCACTTAGCTGAAACCGGTTAGTATCTTCATCCCACTAAATTATTTTTCTCTTGTCAAATTAAAAGGCATCTTTGTAATCATGTGTGTGGAAATGGAAAACTGCAGATTGACTGGGAGTTATTCACTAAAGTCCGAATTGTTGTGTATAGGTGCATATTTGCCAGATAAAGACCGTCACAATAGGCTGCTACTGTCGCAGTTGCGTCTTTATAATGAGAATATTGTCGCAGCCGCAACTTTATTATGGGAAATACAGTTAACACAATATGTATTTAGTGATTGAAGTGGTGATCCAGTGAAAACAAAAGAGTCCAGATCAGCATTAATGTCCTCTGTGTGGTCTCTTAGTTCTCTCAATGCATTTCGCCAACTAACTGTCAGCTTCCTCAGGAGAAAAACTGTGATGATTCCTGCCAGTTCAGCGTCCTTATGTGTAAGCGCTTCAGTATCGCGCTGTTCCAGTATTGCGTCATGATGTCTGGCATTCCCAACGTCATGCGCATAGGCTGTGCATTCCAGCTTGGCCACCCATTCAATATTGTGCTGTAAGGGAATTCCGCACTGATGTTAGACACTGATGACGTCAGACGCTAATGCGCAACCCCACCTGATGGACCGGCTTTTAACATTGGATGGAGAGATAGGACGTCTGTTAGGCCGGCCTTTAGTGATGGATAGGAGGATTATCAAACGCTGGCAGTGCAGACGTCTTAGAGAGCTGGACAGTAAAACATTAATGCTGATCTGAACTCTTTTAAAGCTCCACACATTGATCTAGATGTGAGTATTTATTTGCACCATTAAAGTTTGTTTTTACTTGTTACTACATCTTTTACCATCTCTTCTTCTACATACATGTTTTGGAGAATTGGAGGTCTTCCCTTTGAGTGACCAGAGGAACAGTACTATCCCATTGCTCAGTGTTTTGTATTATGCACCCTCTGGTGAGTGCATAACCAAAAGGGGTCCTTCATCTGGCCCCAGAACTGTTTTGCACTAATATTTGACTTTTGTATACTCAAATCACAGTACTGGTTAATTATAACCTTTTTTGAAGCACCTACAGTGATTTAACACTGAGACCACTGATACAATAATCACACTATTATTATAATTCACTTATTGATTTTTGTGGTTTTGTTTTTACTGGATCACCACTTCAATCACTAAACACAGATTGTGTTAACTGTATTACACTAGGGTGGTCCCACCCCTTTGTTCACTTTCCAGAAGCTCATCCACACATGTTCGTCTCCTACGGATGTTCCTGAATATTTGTATATTGTTGAGGGATACAGGCAGACTACCCTCGTGGATTGTGTGCAGGACTATTCCGCATTAAGGTTTTTGAACTTCCATTGGACTTTGAGGTTTTCAGATTAATCACTGATTTTACAGTATATAAGTATTTACTTTGGCATTGGGCGCTGTACTAATTTGACTAGTTGGTCATATCCTTGTTTATTATGGGAAAATTGTTGCGACTTTATTATGGGAAAATTGTCGCAACTTTAAAATGGGGAAATTGTAGCAGATTTGCTATGGGAATCCGCTGTTTGTGAATTTGACAGTCGAATTCGCACCTTAATGAATAACCCCCTGAATCCGAGAGTTGGTGCTGAGAGCTCTTGTGAGGTCAACAAGGGATCTTGAATTGAAGTTGAGTCAGAGTTGGACTGCAAGATTTATGTTCTGTGTTTTCTGTTTAAGGTGAATCTTTCTGTTTTTTAATTACTCTCAAAAAGAAATGCTGCCTTCACAAGGAACCTACTATTTTTACATGTATATGCCAAAGGTTGAGTAACAACATCTAAGCTTGGGCAAAATTTAATAAACTCAGAAGAGGCCGATTTCTCCTTTACAAGTTTATTTCCATGAAATCTCAGCAGTTTCTCGTAGTAAATATTGTGAGATTTTTTTGATCAATATTTGCTGACAGAAACGTGTCGATCAAGTTTTTCAATAATTTTTTTCCGATGAAAAATAGCCATACTTTACATTAGTAGTATGGCTACCTTTCCATAAAAAAAAATAATTGAAAAACTCGATTGATACATTTCTGTCAGTAAATATTGATCAAAAAAAATCTCACAATATTTACTGCGAGAAACTGCTGAGATTTTGTGGGAATAAACTTGGAAAGGCGAAATCGTCGGCCTTTTCTGAATTTATTTAATTTTGCCCCTAGTGTTTGGATGTGGTCATCATTCTCTTAAAAGTGGAATAAACTTAAAAACAGGTTTTCTTTAGAGTTGTCTGAAAGGTATCTCTGGCAGCAATGTGGGCAAAGTTGAAGGCACTTTGCTACACAAGTACAGCAAGAAACCAATGGATGGAAGCAAGATGTATGTTAGGAAGCAATGAGAGCTCAACAATAAATAAGTACTAACAACAAACCAATGTGCATTTCCTAGAAACTAATAGGAATAGGATACTGATATTTCAAATGAGTATACAGGCATATACCTGCAGAGCTGATATAAGTGGAGATGGAAATCATATCCCAACAAGACCTGGGAGTTTTCCAAGAAACTCTTCACCATGCAAAAAAAAATGTTACAAAAAGTGACACATGCAAGTGGGGTGGAGCCATACGACTGATACCTGAAATATGTGTTTTGGAACACCATTTAATGGTCAGAAGGTTGGCTGTGGTGTTACAGATGTAGTAGGAATGATTTTGTCAAATTATTTAACATTGATTGAACATAGTAAATTAAGATATCCTTATATGTTAAAAATAGCTTCTGCAATATTACCCATGAATCATGGTATAAACACAGGAAATATCAGAAACACAGCACTTAAACTTATGGTGTCTAAGGCATCCTCCTTTCTGAAATTATTTTAAGACCACTCTGAAAACATAATTATTATCATACAAATTTTAAGGAATATTATCTTTTGGGTATTTCCTTGATTTTTAAAAAAAATTTAATAATTGTTTACTTGTTCATTTTGGTAACAAATAAATTACCTGCTTTGAATAAAGTGTTTTTCCTTACCTACAATCTCAAATCCTGCTGATAATAAGCATTGTTACCCATTTATTACCTAATATTTCATATTTGGTCATGGGAAAAAATGCATAAATGTATGACAGCCTTCTATTTATTTATAGAATTTTACAATAATTTACCACTGATGATATTCTTATAACCTAGATCTCACTAACTTAGGTGTCAGCTGACATATTATGCACTAATCGCACCTTTATAAAAGCATTACAACTAGATTTCTATTGATTCTGGGAGCTGGCTAGTAATTTTTAAATGTCATTGGTGCTGAATGATCAATAGAGATAATATGATATTGAGGTAATTTTATATTTTAGAGGACGATGAATAAAGATTCTCTGCATTGAATGATGAGTACTGTAGTATTATATGATACTTTATTTGGACTAATAGTTCATTGTTTAAGACAAGCTTTCAAGATATATTCCCTTTTCATCAGGTCAGACCAGTACTAGCAGATTCACAGTTTGTAACATGTTTAAAGTTTTTCAGGCATTGAGAAACTAAATGACAAATAACCAAGAAGTAACATTGTCACTTTTTTAACATTGTCTACCCTTTACCTGCTACCAGTCATGTTTTCCTTT